>OY288273.1:8624648-8908175 GCA_958450335.1 Hibiscus tridactylites
AAATAATAACATATTAAATATTGGACTTATTTGTTGTTACTACTAATTTATATGGTGACATTTGTAAGTTAATTCTATTTTTTATTATCACATATTTACATGTGCATATAATTTTTTAATAAATATATAAATAATAAATTAATAAATAAATCTTTCAAATATGTTTAGGAAATTTATATTAAAAAATATTTTTTACAAATCTAATTAATATTTATTAGATACAAAATATTAATAACTGATAAATTATTCAAACAAGTATTAAATATAATCATGTCCTTATATGTCATTTTGCTTGTTTAAATAATCAAACAACTATCAACTATCAGTTAATTTTATCAAACACTTTTATACAATCAGCTAATACAATCCGCTAGTCAAATCAGTTAATGCAATCAACTATCAGCTAATGTAATCCGCTATCAGCTATCCGCTAATTGCCAAACATAGCCAATATTTTTTATATTTACAATTGCGATAAACGTAACGCGACTGAAAAACCGCAACTGCAAATTTAAGTCCCTGTCGACCATTACAACAGAAATGCAAGAGAAACCAATACATTATAGCCAAGCAGAAAACAGTTTGGCTGATTCATTTTTTAACAAAATCGATAGATTATTTGTTCTTACATGCACTAATTTGCTTCGACATGTTCAATTCACTACTTATAAGTGTGAACATGTATTGCTTAACAAAATCAATTTTAGGGTTTAAAAAATTCTATTTAAGATTTAGCATTTAAGATAAATGTAATTATATATCGTTTTACCATTTCGTTATCAATTTCTTGTTAGACATAGGTCATGTTTGGTAAAGAGAAGTTTGGGCAAAAATGAGAGGTTTGAAGCATAATTAGAGGTTTGACCAGTTAAATCCGCTAATATTTTTGTTTGGTAAATAGCGGATTGAAAGACCGGATTGGTGCGAAACCGCTAATTTTGAATAAGCTCATAATAAGAGCTTTTTGAGATTAGAAATTTAATATTAGAGTTGTAAAGACTCTTTTACCCTTACCAATTACTAAAAATCTCAAAATAACCTAAATTAAATATTTTATCACCCTATTTATAAGCTAATCTTATTTACTCTTTTCTTTTTATTGTCACATATTTATATGTGTATTTAAATTTATTAATTAATTATATTATATTAAAATAATTATATAAATAATAAATTAATATATAAATCATTTGAATATGTTTAGAAAGGTTATATTAAAAATAATTTTATAAATCTAATTAATAATAATTAGATACAAAATATTGATAACTAATAAACTATTCAAATAAGTATTGACTATAAACATGTCCTTATATGTTATTTTACTTGTTTAAATAATCTAACAATTATCAGTTATCAGCTATCAGTTAATTTTACCAAACACTTTTATACAATCAACTAATACAATCTGCTAGTCAAATCAGCTAATGCAATCAGCTATCAGCTAATGCAATTCTTTATCCGCTATTAGCTATCCGCTAATTGCCAAACAAGGTCATAGTGTTGAGAGGCATTATGGAACTTTGTGGAGCATTAAGGCAGCATTATTTTGCAATAGCATAATAATTTAGCATATGATTAATCATTAAACTTAGGGGTAATTTTGCAATGTGACACTAACCGAAAATATTTAAAATATTAAATTTAAAATTAAAAATATTAATTTTTTATAACATTTTAAGTTGATGTCTCACAATAATATCGATATTTAGAGACAAGTTTTGATACTTACAAAAACTTAAAATGTTATCAGAAACAGAGGCAGATTTACATATATCTTAGCTTGGTTTATAGAGATCCTCGTAAAAAATAAAAAGTTTGGAAGAGAAAAAAATTCAAATGTATTTGAAACCATTTGATCTAAACGAAAATCCTATGTTTCTTTTAGGTGCCCATTTTATGACCCAACACTAAAAAATTGAATTATAAGCCCTAATCTTAAATTTTAAATCTTAAAATGTAAACTCTAAAAATACACCATACCACCAATTTCTTAAACCTTGAATCTAATTTTTAGTATGGGGACATAAATAAGGGTACTAAAAGGGGACATGGGATTTCTATTTACTTATCCACTATTAAATTTTTGGGATAACTACATTTTTAGTATCCCACCTTTACCCGTTTTTCTATTTTGGTACCATACCTATTTTTTGGTAAAATAGTACCTAATGTTACGTTTTGTTTCTATTTTGGTACCCCGCCGTTAAAAAAATAACAAAAGGCTGACTAGGAGAGAGAAAATCACACGTGGCATGCTGCCACATCATTTTCTCTCTCCTGCTCAGCATGCCACGTCAACAAAATCATGAAAAAAGCACACGTGGCATGCTGATTAGGAGAGAGAAAACGACGTGGCGACATGCTAGTGTGATTTTCTCTCTCCTAGTCAACCTTCCGTTAATTTTTTAACGGCGGGGTACCAAAATAGAAACAAAACGTAACGTTAGGTATTATTTTGCCAAAAAAATAGGTAGGATACCAAAATAAGAAAACGGGTAAAGGTGGGGTACTAAAAATATAGTTATCCCTAATTTTTTTAGTTCACTTAATTTTGATTTTGACTTTCTTGAACCAACATGATATGAAGTCTAGATTTGCCACTGGTCAGAAGTGATAAGTATCGATATTCGAAGCTAAATTTAAATACTTAACTACCAACTTAAAATATTATCAAATAGTAAATTTTTTTAATTTTAAATTATGTATCTTGTAACATCTTCGATTAGTGCCGCACCAAACTATGCTGCACGTTAAACTTCCCTAAACTTAGCTTTTCATTCATCTTGATATTTGTGCTGTGAGCTTGATTATGTTCAGTTTATCCCTTAACTTTTAGTTTTTTTTATCTTTAGCTACAACATTTACTTTAGGTTTGTGAAACCCCTATATCAATTCATCATTCAATACTTGTTTTTTAAAGTATAATTTTTTGAATTGAATCATTTTAATTTTCATGGGAAGATAAACTTATCACTTTATTATTTTTATGATGTGTATATTTATGCTATTTGTGCATCTATCACAATGCAAGAACTATAAATTCTAGATATAAACTATAAAATAGAAATATACTATATAAAAAATAGCATGCTTTATGTCAATCTATGCAAGTTTTTTCAATTGATAATGTTTTAAGGTTAAAAACTAGAAATAAATAAATAAAATAATTCAAGTTAATGATGATGCATACCTAACGCGTAAACCAACATTCATTCCGTCATTATTAAGTCCAATAATTTATTGATTCATGATTACAAAAATAATGGCATTAAAATAATAATTCTCCATGGATGAAATGAAAGATGAACAAAAATACAAGGTAAGGAAAGCTAAAAGGTGGGTAGATACTCATACTAGATTGATCCCACTACTAGCAGTTTGTAAATCTGGCTGCATCTTTTCTTTTCTTTCTTTTTTTTTCTCAGGATTCAAACAACTCCATTGGATAAGCTTAAAGTGAGTTCACTTTTCGCTCATTATAAATGACACTTTGGAATTGGAGGCCTAAAAAAGGGCTTTCAATTTTCTTTCCTTTTTTTTTAATAAAAAGAGTTTCTCTGAAGAAGATGATAAAAGTGTCGACTATGGCGGAGCTACTGGGAGACTGCACGGTGGCGCTGGCTAGGATGAGGGAAACCATCGACTTCCGTCGTCTCAGCTTTTCTTATGCTGCTGCTGCTGCTGTCATTCTTAATCAGGACTCTAATTTTTTCATTGTTTACTTTTAGTATATATAAGAGAAGCTCTTGTTTGGGTTACCTTTTTTATTGTTGTCACTTATTAGAGGAGACCCTTTTTTTTCAATTAAGTGATTATTAATGTGAGAGCTCAATTTAGTTTATGGGTGTGACCAGAGTTTTAAATTAATTTCAATGCATTTACGTCCCCACCAACGTGTTCTTGGTCGTATTTAGTTTTTTTTTTTTTTAAATGGTATGATTTAAAATTTATGGGATCGAGATGACTTTAAAAAAATGAAAAATTCTAATAATAATAACTTGCTATAATAAATTATATATATACATAAGAAAAGAAAAGTTCATTACTTGCTTTTCCATCCACCCAAACTTTATATTATATTTTATGTCAGCATTGTAATCGGTACATATGGTTTTTTTCTATGAATTAATGTGAGAAGAAATGAGAGGTAACAACATTTTCAACTTTAGTTGAAAAGGGGAATGAACATGCTTTTATTTTGAAAGGTAAGAGGAGAGCTGATTGCTTTCTTAGTCTTTATGTAAGGATTATGTTTTTCCCGAATTCTTGCCACTAATTATTGTTATTGTTTCTTTCAAAAAGAAAATCATTGTAGTTTTGGTGTTTTGAGGATCACGAGAGTGAATGAATTCGTCTATTTTTCATACATTTAAAATGGTAAATGCTTTTTAAGTCGTTGATTAAATGTGTTTATTCAATAATGAATAAAAGTTTGTTTCAACTTCTCAAGCATACGTCTATTTTTTGTACATTTAAAATTATTGTTATTGTTATTGTTACTCGTTTTAAGATTTCAATCAAAGGTGTTTCTATATTCCGACACGTAAATAGTGCAAGCATACACCATTGACACAAGTAATAAAGTGGACACACACAAAATGATGTGTGTCGAGTTGTCGAATCCCGCATAAAATATGTAGTGTTTATCAAATGTCATTTGTTGTAATAGTTTTAATATTTGATGGGGTTCAAAAATGTAAATGAGAATGAAAGGGATACTCAGATCTATAGAAGAGGAGATCTTGATACATCCAAAAGCAACCAACAAATTACGATCTAAAAAATGAAATTATCTAATGCAACACAGTGGTACTAATGTTTGCTTTGCCACAATACCGATATATTTGATGGGTGATGCTCTTTCGAGGCTACAAATGTATCATTTGGCATAGCTTATCGGTAGATGTATGATGTATCTATTTAAGTGTCGATACAACCATTTTCAATTAAGCTTGAGTCTCACTTGATTTAGTCAGGCGGTAACTTTTACTACTCAGGACGCTAAAAATCATATGCCTTTCGGTTAAGCATGTTAAATGTAACCCTATATTTCTATAGTAGTAACTTTCATTACAAGTCGAACTAAGACCAAGATATCCCCATCTTTTCTCTTCCAATTAATCTTTAAAAATAACTATCATTAGCGACTTTTCATTCAATCAGAAAGAGTGAACCGATATAAACTATCACAATCTTATTCTTACCTGGACAATATCATTATTATATTTGTAAAAAGTGATAAATCATGTATTAAATGGTACATTAAGCCATTATAAAATATAATTATGTTAAAAAAGCAAGACAAAACTCATCGTAACGCATATTCATTGACAATAGATTAAGCAAATTTGTTGCAACACACCAGCTTTTCTCAAAATTTTTAACATCATCTTAGTTTCAGGAGCAACTCAAAATCAAGGTGAAAAAACGAGTAAAAATTTTATGTCCCCTAACCATGCCTCCTTATATATATGTCTCCTATTTAAAAATACCTAAAAATTAAAATTTAAGCCCTAACCCTAATTTTCATATCCTAAACCTTAAACCCTAAACCTTAAAAATAGAACATACCCCTAATTTACTACACTCTAACCCTAAGCCCTAACATTAAACCCTAAACTCTAAACCCACTATTTTAAAATAGAAACACCAATGGAAGTATAGTTAGAGGTAGACGATTTCCATCCGAAAAAAGCAGGGAAATAAATTAAAACAAACATGTGTCCCTTTTTTAATATAATTACAGTTACCCATTCCCTCAAATTACATACAATAACGGCTTTCAGTTTCAGGATTTTCTGCATCTATTCACGTGTTACTGAAACTCGGATGATTCGTATTCCATACAAATATTTTCAACACGACACAAATATCAAATACGGGTATTTGAGAGTCTAGACAACTTGATCTGTCAATCTATTATCAATGAACAACGGACATTTTATCAATCGGTACGGATGCAACTTGAGAGTCTAGATAAAATTATTAAAAATTGATTTAAATATTTAAGTTTTGGATCAATCGGTACACATATTCATAGGTACGGATGCAAGTTGATTTTGACAAAAAGGTTCATCGAAACATAAAATGATGAACACGAATTTTGACCAAAGCAGAAACCGATCATTTACTATTGAATTATTGTTTATTGATTGGTACAGTTGATACCGGTATGATATGTACTACAATGTCATGACCCATGACATTTTGTCCGAACAATATTAATTTTCAGAGTAAATTTCACCGAAAGTTTCTTATGTTTAGGACGTGTTTTATTTTAGTCACCTATTTTTTAAAAAAAATATTCTAACTACTTATGTTTTCGACCGTTATTATTTTAATCACTCAAACATTAACATTCGTTAATCCCAATTAATATAATGATATGACACGATAATAAAAAAAAGTTAATTTTAAATTTAACGCAAATTTTAAAACTCTATTTTTTCGTCATCTTCAATTTTTTTTTTCATCTCCATCTCCCACTTCTTCCTTTTTAGCAAAATTTTCCTCCATGACCCCAAGATTAGCATATGGATGAAGCCCAACAATAATGAAGTGCCCAATGATTGATTTGGGGTTGTCGGATTTAATATAATCTTGATAACATACTAAAAATTAGAATTCTGAATTTCGAAAGGCATATATATATATATATATATATATATATATAGGAAAATTCTACAACGGGCGACGAACATTGATGAACACCACTAACGATGAACACCGATGAACACCATTAATTTTTTAAAAAATTTTAAAAATTTAAAGGACTAAAATTATAATTAAAATTATCTATTAAAAAATAGAAATCAAATTTAATAGTTATTTTATAATATTTTTTAATAGGTTAGAATCAAATATTCCCAATTTTTCTAAACCCTAACAAATTCAATCTCTTAAAAAAAATAAAAATCAGTTTATAACTTTTTAATAGATTAAAATCAATAATATGAGAATTGGGTATATGAGAATCAATAATCTCTTTTAGGGGACTAATATTTTGGCAACGTATTTGCAAGGAATAGGAAAATTGCTGGTTTTTTTTTTTATATATGAACATGAGAATGCAAAATCAATGCTTTTATATGCCCTGGAGTTTCATTCAAAACTTTGAACGTTTGAATTCAATATATATATATTCAAGAAGGGTGAAAATCCTTTTGTCGAGGAGGCATTTCAGAGAGTTGTATTGGACCAGCTCCTCAGAATTGCAGGTATAGAAGATGACGATTTATTGATAATGTCCGATGTAGATGAGATCCCCAGTGCGCATACGGTCAATCTATTGAGATGGTGTGATGATATCATCACAAGGAAAACCAGAAATTATTTGTATTCTTTCGAGTATCTCATAGACAACAAAAGCTGGAGAGCCTCAGTTCACCGGTACCGACACAAGACGAGGAAAACCAGAAATTTTAAATTTTTTAAAAAAATTAAAAAATTATAAACTGATTTCTATTTTTTTTAAGAGATTGATTTTGTTAGGGTTTAGGAGAATTGGGTATATTTGATTCTAACCTATTGAAAAAATATTATAAAGTATTTATTAAATTTGATTTTTATTTTCTTAAGAGATAATTTTAATTATAATTTTAGTCCTTTAGATTTTTAAAATTTTTTAAAAAAATTAATGGTGTTCATCAGTGTTCATCGTTAGTGGTGTTCATCAATGTTCGTCGCACGTGGTAGACTCATCCATATATATATATATATATATATATATATATATATATATATATATATATATATATATAGGGATCCTAACCCATATAAGAGTTAACCCATATATACAGAGATCTTAATTCAAGTAAGAAATTAATCTCATCCATCAATTTTATTTATATAATGGCTATGAATTAGTGTAAAACTAGTTTAATTTTACATAATATAAATAGATCTTAACCCATATATATATATATATATATATATATATATATATATATATATATATATATATACATGGGTTAGGATCAACTGTGTAAAACTCTTTAAGTTTTACACGTTTTTTGGACCGTTGGATGAGTGAAATGGATGGTTGAGATTAACTCCGTGTTTTTAATTCTCAAGTGATAATCTTCACATATTTTACTGTTAATCTCATCCATCCGTTTCACTCATCCAACGGTCCAAAAAACGTGTAAAACTTAGAAAATTTTACACAGTGTAATTTGATCATATCCCTATATATATATATCATTTGACTAAGGCTCACTAGCGGTTTTACTTTTATCCCAACATCTAAAATCTTTCGATCAATAATAGATTTTTGTCAAAAAAGCTAACTTAAGGTATGATAAGTCATTACAGAAGGTAGCACTTTAAGCTAGGGATGGAAAAAAAATCGAAATCGACGAGTTTCGACCTGACAGGGTCAATTTTATTTTTTAAATTTTTTATTTACGGGTCGAGGCGGGTTGTAAGGAAAAAATAACCGGGGTCGGATTTAAAGGTAAAAATTCCCGATCCGACCCGAAGTATATATATATATATATAAAAGTTTTATTATATTTACAATAAGATCACTATATATATGTTTTTAGGTTAAATTTTTTTAACTCTCTTCCTTTGTTTGTTGTTGCCGTCTCCGACGCTCTCCGCTCTCCCCCTCTTCATTTTCTTTAATTTATTTTTTCTATTCATCATTTTCTTTATTTTTTTGTTCGTCATTGCATGTTATCTATATGTGTGTTTTTTCATCAGATTGTTGTCTTTTGTAATTTCAATTGTTTTTCCCTTATTTTTTTATTTTAAATTTGATTTGTGGGTTTTTTACTTTATTTTTTATTATTATTTCTATAACAAACTCAGTGGATAATTTATTAGATTGTCCATTAGAGATAGATGATAAGAAAAAAAATGGGTGTCGATGCAAAAATACCAACTTTGAAAAGGTTTTTAGTTTTTAACAGTCTCTACAGCTAGAAAGATCTTAAATTTTAGTAAAAGATCTGGTATTACTTTTAACTTTCCTTTGTAAACTTGTATTTGTTTCATAAAATACCCTTTATTCAAATTTTCTTTCATTTTCTTTACTGCTACCTTTTTCTTTTGTTTTTGTTTTTAAATACCATTTTGTTTGACTTTGTTGATAAATTTCCTTTCATTTTCTTTACTGCTACTTTTTTCTTTTGTTTTTGTTTTTAAATACTATTTTGTTTGGCTTAGTTGATTCGTCTTTGTGTTTTATTATTTATTTATTTTTTCATTTACAGAGAGTGAAATCAAAGGGAAGGTGGAAAAAGGAGAGAAACAAAATTTAAAAAAGTATCGGGTCGGGATCAAATTTAATATTAATATTCTGGGTCAAGGTCGGGTCGCTTCAACAATAATTTTTTTCAAGACGAGTCAAGGTCAGGTAGAGACTATCAAAATTCAGGTTAGAGTCAGAACGGCCAAAAAACTGACCCGTCCTGCCCTATTGCCATCCCTACTTTGAGCAAAGAAAGAGAAAAAGGAAAAATCAAGATTACAAGAACATGTTATAATTGCTCTTCAAGAACAAGTTATAATTATTAATCAATCTAGGGTGATGACTGATTAGTTTACATAAAACCTAGAAAAAAGGGTAAACTACACTAGTGACCACCTAATTATAAATATACCACTTAATTATTTATATGGTTCCAATTAAGCCACAAGTTGTTAAAAAACGAAAAAGTTGATGAGATTGTTAAAATAATTAGTATACTTACACATTTGGTCCCCTTTATTTATACAATCTATCAATTTGATCATAATTGTAATCTAATAAAATAAAATAAATTTTTATTTAATTTATTTTCTTTCCCCTCCAATTAGGTAATGACATGCTTCACACCCAATTAGAGATGGAAAAATGATAGCATAAAGGTTGCATCCAAGAGGAATCAAATCTAGGAACTTGGAATGCATGGGCCAAGTGCTTGCCATTAAGCATAGCCTTTTTTTGTGCTATGAGATACAATCTTTAATATATATTTTAAATAGTTATTAATGCCCAGAAAAATAAAAGAAAAGAAAATGCTTTAGGTGTATTAGAACCTGGAACATTGGAATGAAAAAGCACACATGCTTATCATTAAGTCAACCCCATTTCTATGATATATAACCCAACATTTAATACATGTCATATATAAATTTTAATGTTCAGAAAAATAAAAAAAATGTAGTTTTAGAAAATTCAAACATGACATATGTGTATAAACATCTAACATAATTAAATAAACCTAATAATTAAATTAAAGTTAACAATATTTTATATATTTTTTTAAATTATAGTTCATGCACTATTTAAAATAAAAGATTTAAAATTATATTAAATTTATTTTGAATTAAGTTAGTGGATTTTAATTCGTTAAATAAATTTAATATAATTTTAATTTTAATCAAAATTACAAAAACAATCATGAAAGTGCCAACATACTGGTACTCGGTGAAAATAAATGAGGTTGCTCCTGCAAATTCATAAATTCAAAATCAGCTAATGGGGAAAGTCTTGTTCCCAAAAATTAACATGAGAAAATGAAATAAACAGAGAAACTAATTATAAACCATTAATCATTTGCAGTTAAAACAATGTTCAGGAGAACATCATCCATAGGGAGAGGTTAGGGTTAAGGTTAAAAAATTCTTTTAATAAAAAGATTTTCTGTGAAGATGGTGAAAAAAATAAAATTTTAAAAGTTTGAGAGTTAAATTTAAAATTAATATTTTTTATTAACGTGTCACATCATCATATTAACAGAGTTAACGTAAACTAACTTTTTGGTGACCAAAACAATAACAATCGAAAATATTAGTGACTAGAATAATTTTTTTAAAATTGGGTGACTAAAATGAAATACGCCCTAAACATAAAGAACTTTCGGAGAAGTTTACCTTTTTTAATTATTTATCAAAATAATATTTTAAAAAATATTTACGAAAATAATATTTTTTCTGGCATACAAAATAAAAGTATGTCATATTATTTGCGTTTTTCAAAAAAAATATATCTGACATGACACACATTTACTTACATGACATAAAGTACAAATTTTGAAATGTTACACCAATAATAACTAAAATTAAGACAAGAAAAAATAATGTCTCAAAATGAGCCAAACAATGCTTTTAATTTGATTTGATTCGATTATAATCGTTTTGTAAAATTTTGAAAGACTAACTTTGTGCTCATATTCCTGATTAAAGCAATTGTTTTTCAATCTATGTAACTTTCGAGATCTATCGCTAGAAAGGATCCAAACATGTATTGTCTATATTTTATCTCGAAGAATATCATTTTGATATTTAATTTTAAACTTTTAGGTTTTTATCGTTAATTTTAAATTTTTAACTTCGTTCTCTTTTAACCCACTAGACCTAAAATTTTAATTTTTCATGTACAAAAATATACTTATTATTAGGATTTATACGTACCAATAGATAGTTGGTCCAACTGAATGAGGCGCTAAGCAAGGTCAATAGTTCAAATTCTTGCATTGTGGATGAAGCAATTGTATTAGGAGGATCACCCCATAATAGACCTCTGCAGTACTCGATCCATAATAGTCATCCAATAAGTTGGATACATAAATTATACCAAAAATAAATAAGAATTTAATATGTGTATTTTTATTGCAAAATTTATGAAATTTTAATTTTGGTTCAAGTAATTTTAATTCAATTTCAACTTGGTCTAAGTGGTGCAAGATAAAATTTCAATCAAACCAAACTCGTTGGACCCAACCCAACAATATCACATTAAAAAAAACAAAGACCAAATATTTAAAATTACTTATAAATACCAAAATATTTAAATTTAAACATACAATTTTTTAACTTTCTGGACTTTTTTCATTTTGTTCAAGATAATTTTATTTTCCTATACTTAAGTTCAAGCATCAACATAAATTAAATTCACTGCAAATGAAACTTTTTAAATTTTATTTTTGTCCTTGTACATTAATTTCTTTTATTTTAGTCCTAAAAGTGCAAAATATATAACATAGTAGCCGACGTGTGCCGCCACCCAGGCCGACACGTTCTAACACGTACCACCTATGTTTCTTTTTTTGAACAAAATTTGTACATTTATTTTCATACTTTTTTGAACAATGACACGAATTTGATTATTCACCATGAAAGAGAATATAATCCAATTTATTCAAAAAAAAAGAGACAAATCCATTAAAATTCTCTTACTATGATGCAAATAAAGCAGACACTTCTTTCGAGATTAGTACACCAAAATTCAGAAACCTTCATGAATCTCTTTATATCTATCTAAACGAGACGCTTTATGGGTTGAAAAAAGAGTGGTGAGTGAACCAAGCTATCAGGCAAATTGCTCTGCTACCCAGGTCTGATTATATCGGCAATCAGCCATCAACCGAGTGGGGATCCATCTTTTTAAGACCACCGACAGAACCATAATCATAAATTAGCGTTGTGAAGATTTTTGTACGAGTATCAACCAACCACTAAAGTATGCTGAAATCATGCCACAAAGACAAATGAAACAAACCACAAAAAACCGTGTCACAAGGACAAAAGAAACGCGTGCCACTAAAGGAATTTTTTTTTATTAAAATAGAAAAAACATGAAAAAACAAAAAATAATAGACTCGGTGGTCGACAACCAATATTAAAAGTGATTGCAGACCACCAATCAAAAAATTAATAAAAATAAAGTTGCATACCACATAGATTTAAGTGAGAGTGGCAAAGATTTGAGAGAAAATTTATTTTCATACCTTTCACCCTTCGTATAAGAAATTAATGTTATTTCTAAAATAATTTTTTTTGGATTATTTTGATAATCAATTAAAAATGATACTCCTATTTAGCTAATGCCACCTCTAACCCCAAAAAGGAAAAAATTAAGTAAATACCCCCCATAGTCCAAGGAAAAAAAACAAAGTTATATATAATTTCCTACATTGGTCAAAATATTAAAAATAGCATTAGATAAAAAAACATACCATAAACAACCAAAGCATTAAAGTTTAAAACGGTCGGGGGTTGGTGGCCTTAAATGGTAAAGCAGAAGATAAACCCAGAAAGGTGGGCAATGTGCCAATATTTTACTTGTAGAGAGAAGATTGGGTGTAAGGAGTGAGGTTGTTGAGGCTAAACACTATATCTAATTATCTATACTATATATAAGTATATAACATAACCCCATTTGTGTTGCCAACCATATCCCATATCCCATATCCATTTTCTTCTAAGAACAAGATGGGTTCAGCCATATCCCGTATCCCATATTTTTCTTCTATTCAGGGTTTCACCCCGGAGAACACAAGGGGTTCAACTTCAACCGGTGAAACCCAAATGACTCCCACCCAAGTCTCCGATGAGGAAGCCAACTTGTTCGCCATGCAACTGGCCAGTGCTTCAGTCCTACCCATGGTCCTCAAGTCAGCCATAGAACTTGACCTGCTGGAGATCATGGCCAAAGCTGGTCCCGGTGCTTCTCTTTCACCCAAACAAGTGGCTTCCAAGCTCCCCACCACCAATCCCGATGCTCATCTTATGCTAGACCGTATTTTGCGCCTCTTGGCCACCTACTCTATCCTCACTTGCTCCTTGCGTAATCTTCCTGATGGCAAGGTCGAGAGACTCTATAGCCTTGGCCCTGTCTGCAAATTCTTGACCAAGAATGAAGATGGTGTCACTCTTTCTGCTCTAGGTCTCATGAATCAAGACAAAGTCCTTATGGAGAGCTGGTAATCTCCACACCTGCATTAATTCACCTCTTTCAGTTTTTTTTCTTTCACATTACCATCATTTCTACCTCCCATGAGGGCGGATCTTGACAATCCGGTTTGAAGGGCTTATTTAGAATTTTTAAAATTTTTGAAAGCTTAAATTAAAATTTAAAAGATTTGAAGGGTTTAATTTAAAATTTTTATAAAAATATAGGGTTTAACTAAAATTGTCAAAAAAACTAAGACTTATTAAGATTTTTAAAAATTATAGGAGGGGATTTAATTAAAATTATTTGAAAATTTTGAATTATAATAATAATTTTTTTAAGTTTTTGAAAGGGCCAAATTAAAATTTTTGAAAATTTTAAGGGGTTAAATGTAAAATTTTCTAACATTGGGAGGACAAAAATATTAAACCCTACACCATAATAAATACACCATACCTCAAACTTGCTCCATAGAAGGTCCGTCTCTGACTCCAGTTCTAGAGGACAAAAATCTTCTGTCTCTTTTCGATGCTCCAACACTAAAAATTAAATTATATGCCATAACCTTAAATTTTAAATCTTAAACCATACATCATAATAAATACATCATTCCTCAAACTTAATTTTTAGTGTGAAGTATAAATAAAGACATTAAAAAGAATAATTTTTTTTATTAAATTCTAGAATGCTTTAAGATTAACTGCTTTATTACCTTTCCATTTCCTATCATGTTATTGAATAAGTGGGTTTGTCTAGGGATGGGCATTATACCCAAACTCGACGGGTTTCGATTCAATCCGGTTTGATTGGGTCGAATTTTGTAATGAAAAAATCGGGTTCGGGTCGGAATTTTTGTTAATGGTAAACTCGGGTCGGGTCAGGTTTAGGGTGAAAAATATATGACCCAACCTGGGACTAATAGTGTAATTTTTTCTTAATTTTTTGGGATATTTATAATAATACCCCTCTTTATATATATTTTTTATAATTAAATCCTTAAAGTTAATTTTTAATTTATAATTTAGCCCTTTAAATTATAACGTTTTTACAATTAAGTCCCTTAAAATCATTTTTTACAATTAAGTCCCTAAAATTAATTTATTTTATATAGTTCGGTTCGGGTCGGGTCGAGTCGGGTCGGGTTTTTTGAAAAAAAATTCAGGTCGGATGTAATTTTAGGGTGCCTATTTTTGGGTCGGGTTCGGGTGGGCCAAAAACCCGACCCTACCCGACCCTTGCCCATCCCTAGTTTGTTCCTACTCCATAACTGATTTGAGTTTTTTTTTTTAACATTTTCTTGTCAAACTTGAATTGAAAAGTACGTATTCAACATACATCAGTTGGTGGTAACATCAATATTTTCAACAGCAAAAAAATCACTTGATATTTTTCATCAATATTTTCAACAACAAAAAATCGCATGATATTTTTTTCGAGGTAAGTGTTTGAAGTATTTATTTTTGTAACCATTTTAAAATTTTTGTCACGAACGTTAAAAAATTTTCGTTATCCAATTAAAATGTGACAAATGCTAAACTTTTAACATTCTAATTTTTAAAAAAGATATATTAAAATATCTAATTTTCTAAACCCAAAATTCCTTAAATTAAAAAAAAAACTCATAAATCTCTGATTTCCTCAAAATTCCTAATCCCATGAACCTCAAATCCCTAATTCTTCATTCCTCAATGTTCGATCACAGTCAACCACCACCCACCCTTTTCATCGTCGGAACCCATTGTTCGGGGCGACCACCCCTTGTTGTCATCTTAAATTCCTAAAATCTCAAAATCTCCTATACCCAAAATCCTAAATCCCTAATCTCTTACAAATGAAAAAATAATCGGTGGTGGTTGAATCGACAGACGAAGGGATCTATTTTAGGATTCGGGGTTAATGATTTGAGATTGTTTAGGTTTTTTTAATGGCCATTGACAAAGTGAACTTAAAATGATAACGAAATAAACCGTTACGACCTAACCCCTTAAAAAAACACACTCTAGGCACTTATCTCAAAAAAAAATAGTTTGGTGGACACTAATTTTGTAGTTAAGCCAAAAAGAATTTGAATATGGGGATCCCATTCCCAGTTCCACAGTTGAGTATAAACTATTGTAATTTCTACAAGTCAGGTATCCATGTAACTGTCGAAACTCCAGGTAATATCGAGTTGTGATTAGATTGCATGCTGGATTGTTTTCAGGTACTACTTGAAAGATGCAGTGCTGGAAGGTGGAATTCCATTCAATAAGGCGTATGGTATGACCGCTTTTGAGTACCATGGCACGGATCCTCGATTCAACAAGGTTTTCAACAGGGGAATGTCTGATCACTCTACAATTACGATGAAGAAGATTCTTGAGACATATTCTGGTTTCGAGGGACTAAAAACACTGGTCGATGTCGGCGGTGGTATCGGTGCCACGCTTAGCATGATCGTCTCCAAGTACCCCACCATAAAGGGCATTAACTTTGATTTGCCTCATGTCATTGAGGATGCTCCTACTTATCCTGGTATAACACTATCCATACTTAACAAGTATTTTTCAAAAGCTAAAGATTGCATCATTCCTTATCATTTTCTTGAAATTGGATTGGCCGTAGGTGTGGAGCATGTTGGTGGAGACATGTTTGTAAATGTTCCCAAAGGAGATGCCATTTTCATGAAGGTGAGTTTTAATCAACTTAAAATAAATTTATGATTAAAGGAAACTGTCTTACAACAAAATGTAGCTTGTAAAATCAATGTTCTTGACTTGTATGTGCTGTTGCAGTGGATATGTCACGATTGGAGCGATGAACACTGCTCGAAATTTTTGAAGAAGTGTTATGAAGCTTTGCCGGACAACGGAAAAGTGATTGTTGCCGAATGCATTCTTCCGGATTACCCGGATCCTAGCCTTGCCACAAAGTTAGTTGTCCATATCGATTGTATCATGTTGGCTCACAACCCTGGTGGGAAAGAGAGGACCCAAAAGGAGTTTGAGGCACTGGCAAAGGGTGCTGGATTTCAGGGCTTTCAAGTAAAGTGCAATGCTTTCGGCACCAACATCATGGAGTTTCTCAAAAATGTTTGAATCTTTGTGTTGGATACATGTTTTACCATTTTACTTTTGGATTCTGATTGTCTCAAAGGGTGAGTTACTAGAATTGCTGGAAAATAATGGGTATTTTGAAAACTTGAGGCATATTATTTACCGATAAAATTGAAGGTTTGATTTATAAAATTATAGTTTTATATTATACTCTATGAGACCTTTAAAACAATATAAAATATGCTCAAAATAGTTGAGTGGTGAATGAAAATTTTATGCCAATGAAAAAAAAAGTGGTGCGCACAACGTGGGCAACGCAAAAGTGTCCGGATCGAACGGACCTAAATAGACATGCCAAATTTAGCCCAACTAAATTATTTTTCTCAAAAAAATCATGTCTCTTGATGAACAATTATATATCTGGGTGAACAGATTCATTGCTATTGTTCATTCATTGTATATGTTCAGTTATATACATTAACTTTTCAACAAAACTCTTCATGAATCTATCTAATACTTTCATTCATTTCCTTTCTTTTATATGAAGTCAAGTTGGGAGACTTCCAAAATACATCATCAAAAACATCAATACATAAAATTTCTTCAAAAACCATTCCGTCTGGTAATAGAGAAAGACAATATTATGTTCGATTTATCATTGCAATTGTACTGCTGCTTCGATTGTTTGTTGTTTTATCTCGAGAGATAGACGCCCAACGCTACTTCAAGCACCGATGAGAGGTTGAATCTATCTAAAAAAACTGTTTATAAATGTATTAACAAAATTATTCTTCTAATTATTTTTTTATAAAAAAATCATACAAAATGTTTACTTCGTTAAAACCTCTAAACCTAAATATAAGAAAAATAGTGCAACATAATAATATATAAAGAATTAGCCCAAATGGGGACCAACCCCAAGGAAATGAGGAAACAAACACCAAGTGCAACAATCTAAACAAAACAACAAAGAACAACTGAAAAAACACCTATCGACATCCCACTCAAGCAGCAAGCAGTAATCAACATACAAGCCACGACACCCACCTAACCACCACAAAGCCTCACCGCCATATAGCAGCAGCAGCAATTACTCACTCGAGGACCTCGACTCATGAATTAAATAAAGCACAAGGACTAGACCTCTAGCGACAACAACAGCTTCATGTCGCACATGAAAAATTATCACACCAATCACCCCACATCTATGGCCCTTTATGCTTAGTCCACCACTCGAGACTGTCATAGAGCTAGAGTTTCAGCCTATTGTACTGTATGAGCTTAGACAATGTTCTTGAGAACGCTTAAATAAGCATGACTTTTTATTTTCGAAGATCAAATTACTTCAAAGCACTAAAAATAGAATTGTTTTCGGTGCCTCTCTTCGTGCCCCAACACTAAAAGATACTAAAAAATTTAAATTCTAAGCACTAATCTTAAATTCTAAATTTTAAACCCTCTACCTTAAAAATACACTCTATCCTAAATTCCCTAAAGCCTAAATTTAATTTTTAGTACGAGATATAAATAGGGGCACCAGAAAGGGTAGAAAATTTCTATTCACTGCCCTTGAGATCTGGCTTGCCATTTTTCTTCACTTGCCCGAGTTTTTATAGTTCTTGAGACTGTCAATGATTGGATGATGTCAGACCTAGTGACCGCCTATATATTGACAGAGATAAGTTAAACTTTTGAATACTTAGACCTTGTATGTTGCACACGTGAATACCAAACAGAAGTGTCATGCTATATCTTATCTTCGGACAATTTGAGGGCTCCAAAAATAATACACTTCGGACGATCCTTTTTTCGGAAGAGCAACTATTGCAGACCATATCTGATGTTCACTAAATATGGTGAAGTCGAAGAGTTTTTCTAAAATTATGTAGAGGCAACAAATTTGAGTGTAATGAGGGTTAATAGATTGAAATAGATTATTAACATAATAAATTAATATTTTGAAATAAAAGAATGAGAATGCATACTTCATATTAAGTTTCTATATTACTCGAGGAGAACTTAATTAGCCTCCCTCTCCTTTTAACTTAATTTTTCTCTGCACTATTTTTAGCATCACAACTTTTATTTTTCTTTTGTTCTTTAGCCGGTGGTTGGCAATTAAATTAATAATGGTTGTTAATTATTGGATTCACTATTTTTTTATTTTTTAATAAGAATATATGTTATTGTGGCACGTTTTTTTTCTGTTTTTGTGGCACAATTTTTTTTTGTTTTTTTTTGTTCCGTTTTATCTGTTGTTTTGACATGATTTTAGCATACGTTAACGGTCGTTTGATGCTCGTACATAGATCTTCATGACGCTAGCTTCTTATTATGATTATGTCGGTGGTCATAGAAAGATAATTCTCAACTCTGTTGATGGTTGTTTGCCCCAAATGACTATGAAATTATGTAGATACTTTCACTTATTATGAATAACGTAGGAGACATCTTTATTCCCCCCCGAGGAATCTTTAGAAGTACTACTGCTTATTACGAATCATTGGTTTAACTGAATAACTAAATAAAATAGATAGATCTTTCTCTTTGTCTCAGGTCGATGGATCTTTTCAACTGGAGGATCCCTTATATGGATAATATATGGATAACACACATTCTAGTTGACCGAGCAATCTGCGCAATCTGTCTTGTAATCACCTATTTTGTTCGGGGCGTTAACCCATTTTCTTTTTTTTA
This sequence comes from Hibiscus tridactylites, assembly GCA_958450335.1. Lineage (NCBI taxonomy): Eukaryota > Viridiplantae > Streptophyta > Magnoliopsida > Malvales > Malvaceae > Hibiscus > Hibiscus tridactylites. The sequence goes on from OY288273.1 coordinate 8,644,047, forward strand.
ATAATGGGCTTTAATACTTTTGATTAATTATATATGTATATCCATAGGGGCTTCCGCCTTTTGAAATTATACCTCTGGCCACTGGTGTTTTAAAACTGTTTTCAATTCCGTCCCTAAATTTGATTTGATCGATTTCGAACGGTTTAATAACCATTACGGTCCCTACGGATTTCAGCGTTCTTTAATTTTGGTCCTTATTTTGTCAATTTAACCCCTTTTTATGGTTTAATTCTCCCATCAGTCCTCAGAATCTGTCCTGAATTCATTCTAGTTTTTTGTAGCATAGTGGCTTTAATCTCATGATTTTTAATTTTCTGGCTCAATATTTATATTTATATGCTCATCTTAGTCTATGTTTTATTTACATGTTCTATATATGTTTTATGATGCATATACATATTTGTGTAATTTATGTTTGCTATGCCATCACGTGCCATGCCACTTACTTTATGTTTAATTATTTTTTTATGTCCCGTTTACGTTTCTAAGTTGCATACGAACTTATAAAATGTAATGCGAGCGTTTTTTTATTCGAAAACGAACGAGGCCAGTACCAGTCGTAGTGGTGGTGGTTCGGACGTTCCATCTCGAATATTAAGACCTTTAAAATTTACTCGCTCGTATAACCAAGTTTCGATACGATTCGTCACTTTAATTCGCAAAATTTAATATTAATTAAGCGGTAATGTTTTTGGTACCGATTTTCGGGCACGACGGGGGTGCTCATCCTTCCCCGCGTGTAACCGACTCCCGAACCCATTTTCAAAAAGAATCTCTGGTTTTATTTCGGTGTCCGGTCTACCATTTTAAACGGCCGGTGGCGACTCCTCTATTTTTTATAAATCCGACTAAATTTTCAACACCCATTAAAACTCGGTTCTTCTAAGTGACACCGATGTACCTTGTATTTTCTGAAATTTTTTAGTCGCAACAGATGGCGACTCCGCTGGGGACCAATTTTTGTTTTCAAAAACAAAAGAGAGAGTCAGACCAAAAAAACTTTATCGCTCAATTAATATTAGAAGTTGCGAATTAAAGTGACCGAATCAATCGATATTTGTTTATAAGTGCGAGTTTATTTTAAACGCATTTAAAATTGGCATTTAAACCCGTTTGTTTAAGTGGGGGGAAAACACTAGTGCTTTCGTGGGGATATTGTTCCTCCGTCTGGGCCTAGCAAGTAACTTTGGGGCTCGAATACCCTATATCTTCGTGAGAATATCGTTTCTCCGTCCGGATATAGCTAAAGGGTCCCCTCGAATTGAACTCGGTTGAGAGGAGCCTATAATGGGTGATGACCGGGGGCCTTGCTACCCTTAGAAGGGGACAGCGAGGACAATTCGAGTACCTCCTAGAACCAAAACTGCATGTAGAGAACTAGAATGCCCACCCCTGTTAGAGCCATGCGGACAATCTAGGTTTGTTAGACGGGATAAATAGGGTTGCTTGCCTTCATGCTTGCATTATTTCTTTTATCATATGTTGACCACGTTTATCCGGCACTAACACATTTCTTTTATGACTTTTTGCATCTACTTTTCGTGCATGCATTTCATGAGTCAAGGTGGTTCTACCCATTTTTGGGGCTATCATTATGGACGGGAGGTTGCTAGAAAGGATAATGTCAATTAGCAAGTCCGACATCGGACAGAACGGATAAAGGGGCAGTTTACCGAGCGAAAGCACAGTGCCAAGTCATTTAATGCCTACCATTGAAGAAAGCACAACATTTCTCCATCCCAAGGAAGTCAAGCAAGATCGGATCTACTCCAAACATCCCGAGCCGCAAAATTTTGAACCGTCTATCGGATCAACATCTTTGGATCACAAGCGGAAGCATATTTGTAAGACTTTGTTATGACTGTCTCGTAACAAGGAACCTCCTTCACGTTCGAATGATAGTCGACCTAAGGGGAATCACCTATAGGGCCAACACATTTCATCCACATACACATGTGTACATATTTCATTGCATCATATGTTCATACATCATCTCACGACATGCCATGCATTGACCAACTAAATAACGAATTAATATTGAAAAAAATATTATTATAGTGGTGAAATTTCCAATCTACAACCATTCCGCGTTCGTACGATACTCGTTCTCAGTCACGAGCAATGGAAGAAAGGATAGCCAGAGTTGAACAAGGTCAGAAGGACCTCGAGGGCCGGTTGGATGGAATCGAGCAAAACATTAAGGATCAGATTGCGCAATCACAAACCACCATCATCGCTCAGATGACCCAACTGCTTGAGAAGAAGTTCAGTAAAGAAGGAGGGTTAGGGGGCAATTCGAATGAGAGGGGAGTAGGTGAGACTACATCGCATATCCAACTAGGAGCGCCAACCACCGGGAAGAGAGTGCATATCAACCTCGAGGGAACGCCCGCTAATCGTCCTACGGAAGCACCAGCTAGACGTCACTTGGACCAACCTGTTGAGTTAGGGGAAGATCTCGAGGTTAAAGTACCGGATCTAAACCTGTTGAATGAGGCAGAAGAAAGGATTAGGGCCGAGGTGGAAAAGAAGTACGAGGAGAAGTTTCGTCTCTTTGAAGAAAAGTTCATGGCTTTGCAAGGAATGGATAAGCAAGGGAATGATGCCAGTGATTTGAGCCTTGTAGCGGATTTAGTTTTACCTCCGAAATTCAAGGCCCCCGACTTTGATAAGTACGACGGAACTACTTGTCCTTCAGCTCACATCACCATGTATTGCCGAAAAATGGTGGCTTTTATAAAAGACGAGAAGCTACTTATCCACTGCTTTCAAGACAGTTTAACTGGTTTCGCAACCCGTTGGTATACTCAACTTAGACGAGTCGACATCAAGTCATGGAGCGATCTTTCGAAGGCGTTCGTGGGCCAATACAAGCATGTAACTGATATGACTCCGAATTGGCTCATGCTACAAGGGATGGAACAAAAGCACGGTGAGAGTATCCGTGAGTATGCCCGGCGTTGGTGAGACGTAGCAGCTCAGGTGCAGCCCCCACTTTCAGAAGGTGAAATCATTCATTTGTTTGTGGACACTCTGAAAGGAGTCTTGTACGATCGCTTGATAAGCAATCCCTCCAGCAGCTTTGCGGACATGGTCTTGACGGGAGAACGTATCGAGGATGCCATCAAGAAAAGGAAAATAGTAGATCCCTATGGCACAACCACCCACAAGGGGCATGGGTCCCAAGTCCACATGGTGGGTTCTCACTCGAACAACCAGTCTTCTGGCTGCTACCATAATCAAGCATCCCGATCTGCAAAGCCTCAAAAGGACCTTCATCAAGTTCCTATGTCGTACAGCGATTTGCTCCCAATGCTTATTGAGAAGAAGCTTCTAACTCCAGTTCAGTCCAAACCAAAGGATCATCCCTATCCTGAAGGCTATGATGTCAATGCCGTATGTGACTACCATGTGGGAAGCACGGGCCACACCACGGAGAATTGTGGGGCACTAAAAAACAAGGTGCAAGCTTTGATCGAGAACGGTCACTTGACGTTCTGAAAGGAAATATCGGGGTTGTGACTTTTGGGGTGTGCTAATGCCCGACCATCTTTAGGAGTCTTGTATGTTGCATTTTTCTCTCGAAGTAATGCATGGAACAAACGTTGCTATCATTTGCCCAAGATAGCAATGATTTTTTTTCAAGGGCACTTGTTATGTTCACAATTTGACGTTCTAATGAAATGCACTTCTTTTTTAACGTACAATGACCTTGAAATCATGTATATGCATATATCTCTCCATACCTCCGTAGGTCCTCGGATATCATATGCATGATGTGACATTGATTCTACTCAAAGAGATCGATCGAATGTTGTGAAAACGATGAAGTATGATGTCCTGCTCCGTCCGTTCCGGTCGGTAAAGCGAGAGAAGCAAGATTACTTTTCCTTCGATGATGATTCGATGATAAGGGAATCTCCTAAGAAAGCCTAAGTAGAGTTACTCGAATGTGCAAAAAAATAAATAAAAAATAAAAGGGAAAGAGAAATGAAAGAAAAAATATATACTGTTTCAAAACAAAATAAAATTTCAGAGCCTGGTAATAGGCATTAATCGAAAAGCACTCCAATGTTTGAAACCTGGTAATAGGCATTTTTGGATACGAGTGTGGAATTCTTGGGGCACTCCGCTGAAGCCCGAAACCCTTCGCTTCATGAGTGATGGTAATATTTTAAGTCGTGACTATGCCGAGTAACTCGGGGTATTGTTGTATGCTCCATCAGTATCCTCAAGACAAAGGACTGTGACGATTTGAATTCCCCTAGGAAAAAAAGAAACGAATGAGCAAACCGAATAAGTCTCGGATGTGAATCCTTGAAGACACTGACACAATAATCAGAAGCACATGCTTGCATTTAAAATTCTTGGAGTGACATTTTCTATTCAAATGGGCTAAATTTTTTTTGAAAACATACGGGGAAACATTATGAGAACTAGAAGGAATAGTAATCGAGCCAATTAAGCAAATACCATAATCATGAGGATGAACCGAGCGATTTGGAAAAGGTTTCACAACTTCGCATATCGCCACAACATTCAGTGTCTCCATTGACTCAAGCTGATCATCAGAAAGTAGGATCTAAGACGCTCTTGCATTTAATATACGGGGCATCCTATTCTATTTTTTCTTTTAATTAGAATTTTGACTTCAAGGTTCTGTATGGTAATCAAAAAGGGCATTCTTCATTAGAATGACAATCCGTAAACTGGTACTTTTTAAACCAAGAGATCTCTCTGTATTACTTCGGAGATAAATGCATCAGCAAGGCCCAAAGGTTGAGGGGCATGACGTGAGGAGGAATGACAAAGAGTCAGTGAAGCTAAATTGCCAAGATGGGGCACCATTGTCCGTGGGGAAACTAAGATTTTCACGTAAAAAGATTCAAACCGAAGTATATGAAAGATGGCACAAGGCCAGAAAGGTTTTAGAATACGACCGAAGTCACTCGACTCGAATATTTGAATGAAGAACGAGCGGCAGAAGTTTGGGGGCCAGATTTCTTAAGACACAAGATTGATGAATGGTCGTGGTCCCAAGACAAACGACCATTAACCCTAAGAAATGAAGACAAACAAAATCCATGCACCTTTGCATTCTCATGAACACATGCATCTTTGCATCCTGAAATATGCTCATGCATCATCGATAGCTAGATATCACTCATGCTAGGAGCATGCTAAATCATATCATAGCATTTGGTTTTCTTTAAACAGACATTTGAAGATCGGTAAAAGAATAGATCTACAGCTTCATGAAAGGAGAAGCGGATCTCACAAGAATCAAGAGTCCTTCGACTTGCGCAATTCGGATTTCTAAAATCCTTCCAACCCCTAGTTTTAATCTTCCAGATGGTTTTCTTAAAATTCGATTTTATCCTTCCAAAAGGTCGTTTTTCTCAAAACTCAAATTTCTCAATTTTTTATCCTTCCGAAAGGTCATTTTTCTCAAAACTTAAATTTCTCAAGTTTTATCCTTCCAAAAGGTCGTTTTTCTCAAAACTCAAATTTCTCAATTTTTATCCTTCCAAAAGGACGTTTTTCTCAAAACTTTATTTCTCAATTTTTATCCTTTCAAAAGGTCGTTTTCCTCAAAATTTAATTTCTCAATTTTATCCTTCCAAAAGGATGTTTTCCTCAAAACTCAATTTCTCAATTTCATCCTTCGAAAATGATATTTTTCTTAAAAGTCAAAATTTTTCAATTTTTATCCTTTCAAAAGGTCGTTTTCCTCAAAACTTAATTTCTCAATTTTATCCTTCGAAAATGATGTTTTCCTCAAAACTCAATTTCTCAATTTCATCCTTCTCAAAGGATATTTTTCTTAAAAGTCAAAATTTCTCAATTTTTATCCTTCCAAAAAGATGTTTTTCCTCAAAACTATATCCTTCCTAAAGGATATTTTCCTTAAAAAGATCAAAATTTCTTAATTTTATCCCTTTACACAGATTTTTGAAAGACAACTTGAATACCTCTCGGGACGAAGAGTAAACGACAAAGCGAAAGCCCAAGAATTTCAGAGCGAAGGAGGCAGATACTCGCCGCTCAAGGTTTTCAAGAGAAACCTTCTATAATCGCCACTCAAGGATTTCAAATGAAAGCTTTCAAGCTTGCCGACAGATTTCAAGATGAAGGATCATACAGAGAAAGGGTCCAAACAAGCTCTATATAGGAGGAACTTGCGACTTCAGGATCTCAAAAGTGGAGGGTCCTACGGAGAGGGGACTTATAGATCCTTGATTTAGAGAAGAGTTCAATAGAGAAGGAACTACTACTCGAAGAGTACGCTACGGAAGAGGAGTTCTGTGGAGAAAGAACTCAGAATCCTAAGGATTCAGGATCTCAAAAGTGGAGGGTCCTACGGAGGGGGGACTTGTAGATCCTTGATTTCAGAGAGGAGTTCAATAGAGAAGGAACTACTGCTCGAAGAGTATGCTAAGGAAGAAGAGTTTAGTGGAGAAAAAACTCAGAATCCTAAGGCTTCAAGATCTCGAAAGCGAAGGGTCCTACAGAGTGAGGACTTGGAGATCTTTAATTTCAGAAATACGAGGACGAGAGTTCTATAAAGGAAGAACTGCCACTCGAAGAACACGCCAAGGAAATGAGTTCTATAGAGAGAGAACTCATATTCTTAAGGCTTCAAAGAGAAAATTACTCGGTGTAGCGCGTTGCAGCTCCAGGAGAGTAAATCGTCCAACAGGGAAGTTGGACAGATATAGTTATGACCAGTTTGCTTTACGACCGTGAAGGGAAAGCAAATCCACTTGGACGCCCAAGTTCGCCTTTCGGCCGCGAAGAGGAGGCAAAAGTATTTGGAGTTTCAGCTTGCTTTTTGACCGCGAAATGGACAACTTGCTTTTAGACCGCGAAGGGAAGGCAAAGTTGTTTGGATGACTAGCTTGTTCTTACGAAAAATAGAAGACAAAGATATTTGGAATCTACTCATCTATTCGGGCACTTGGAGAATAGAACCTGCCTATCCGTTCGGGAACTTGGAGAATGAAAATCTGCAAAAAAAAACTCTTTGTCTACCTGTTCGGGGCATCTGAGGAGAGAACTTATGATCAAAAGGCTTTGGGAAGAGGAATCACTTGAGATTGTGCGGTTGCTTCGAGAAACGGACCGATCCAAACAGGGAAGTCGGACAAAATTGATGCTTATGGCCTTTGCTTTATTCTTGTTCCACAAGTATAAGCAAAGGGGGCATCTGTAATCACCTATTTTGTCCGGGGCGTTAACCCATTTTCTTTTTCTTAATAATGGGCTTTAATACTTTTGATTAATTATATATGTATATCACATGATTAAAAATAAGAAAGAAAAAGAAAGAAAAAACAGTATATGTATGTATATATTATTACTATTAGAGTTATTAATATAATTAATATAATATAGTGTTATCTATTATTATTACTTATTATCCATTATCATTATCATAATTATTATTACTATTATTATACTTATTATTATTATTGTGTGCGTGCTAATATTACCTACTATTGTATGTGCTATTGATATTATTATTGTGTGTTATTATTATATTATTATTATTATTATTATTATTAAAATGTTTTTTGCGAGTTGTTATTATTATTTATGTACATATTATATTATATTACTATTATACCTATTAATATTATTATTAGTATTATTATCATAAAAATAAATAAATATAAAACATAAGTAAATGAAGGCCCGATTTTATTGAAAGAAAATAATAATAAGTCCATTAAAGGAAAGTCCATTTACAGCGGCCCGTAGGCCCAAAATAATACATAGCCCAACTAAAAACAAAAACCCTAATCCTCTCTGTCTTATGTGTAGCCGCCGCACCATCTAAGACCGTCGGATCGAGGGCTTGATCAACGACTCAGATCTACCGCGTCAAAAACCCTAGGGAGAGCCCCAACTGATCTCGCGCCGCTCTTCCCCACAGCCGTCAAATCTGCTGAGGTCTGACGGTCAAGATTAAGTCTGAAAGAGGAGGGTCTGGAGCCACGCGCCCACGCGCTCCTCTTGGAGTCTCCAGCGCCCTCACGCGCGCGCGTCGCCCACACGCGCAAAACAGTTGACCTTTCCTCTGCCACCACCACGCCGATGTCCCCTCCCGATCGAGCATTTCCGGCAAGCCTCAGAAGAAAGCAGCAGTATCAGTTACCGCGAATAGCAAAATAACACAAAAAACAAATTATCCCAGAGTCAACTTGTACTATATGAACAGAAGCGAAAAAGGGAATAGCATGTGAACGCTTCGGATATAAATCAGAACAAAAAATCATTGTAAAAAGGAGAGAGAGGGAGAGATTGAAAATGAAACCATTGTATTCATAATTTTACAGAGAGAAATCAATAAAAAAGAAACCTTCTGAGGTAGTTATCTTCTTCGTTTTCATTTGCATGCAAACCTAAAATAAATCCCAAAAAAAGAGAGCTTTTGATTTTACCTTTCGGGATCGGGATCCCCTTTCACTTCAAGATGTTCCGGCGATAAGCCCTCGGCACCCATTGGAGTGTCACCGGGGTGAGCCAACGGAACTTCGACGGAGGAGTTTTTTTAGGGTTTCGATTTGAGTTTCAAAAAGAGAAAGGGGTTCTTTTTTTTTGGGGGGGGGGGTTCGTTCGTTTCGAAGGGATCTCGAGTTTCTAGTGTTGTTGTCGGCTTTTTTTTTCAGGGGAAGATTTTGTGTCGTTTTGTTGCCGTTGCCGGCTAGCGGCAACCGGCAGTCGGGTCAAACGGGGTGGACGGAGGGAAGAGAGAAAGGCTCTCTGGTTTTACCCGAAATGGGCAAAAAGGGGCCAGGGTTTTTGTTTTAAGACCATTTTATAGTCTTTCAGCATTTTAAAAAATGGCTAAACTTCTTTTTAAGCCATCCCGTGTTTTGAAAATGTCTCCATAGGGGCTTCCGCCTTTTGAAATTATACCTCTGGCCACTGGTGTTTTAAAACTGTTTTCAATTCCGTCCCTAAATTTGATTTGATCGATTTCGAATGGTTTAATAACCATTACGGTCCCTACGGATTTCAGCGTTCTTTAATTTTGGTCCTTATTTTGTCAATTTAACCCCTTTTTATGGTTTAATTCTCCCATCAGTCCTCAGAGTCTGTCCTGAATTCATTCTAATTTTTTGTAGCATAGTGGCTTTAATCTCATGATTTTTAATTTTCTGGCTCAATATTTATATTTATATGCTCATCTTAATCTATGTTTTATTTACATGTTCTATATATGTTTTATGATGCATATACGTATTTGTGTAATTTATGTTTGCTATGCCATCACGTGCCATGTCACTTACTTTATGTTTAATTATTTTTTTTATGTCCCGTTTACGTTTCTAAGTTGCATACGAACTTATAAAATGTAATGCGAGCGTCTTTTTATTCGGAAACGAACGAGGCCAGTACCAGTCGTAATGGTGGTGGTTCGGACGTTCCTTCTCGAATATTAAGACCTTTAAAATTTACTCTCTCGTATAACCAAATTTCGATACGATTCGTCACTTTAATTTCCAAAATTTAATATTAATTAAGCGGTAATGTTTTTGGTACCGATTTCCGGGCACGACGGGGGTGCTCATCCTTCCCCGCGTGTAACCGACTCCCGAACCCATTTTCAAAAAGAATCTATGGTTTTATTTCGGTGTCCGGTCTACCATTTTAAACGGCCGGTGGCGACTCCTCTATTTTTTATAAATCTGACTAAATTTTCAACACCCATTAAAACTCGGTTCTTCTAAGTGACACCGAGGTACCTTGTATTTTCTGAAATTTTTTAGTCGCAACATGTCTTATAGTTTGAGTCGCTCACCACTCTTTTTCACTCCCATAATACGTCTCGTTTGGATAGAGATAAGGAGATTCATGAAGGTTTCTGAATTTTGACGGTATGATAACTTCATGAAAGTATTTACTTTTCTTTGCACTTTTCAATTTTTGTATGAAATTTTGATAGATTAGTCTCGTTATTCTTCCTTCTTGATGTAATGTATTTGTAATATCTTCTATAATTTTTAATAAAATTCAGTTGTCATTGTCGAAAAAGAGAGTGGGAAGGCCATAAGCAAAAACATACTAAAATCATATGTCAATTTCTAATAGAGTTAACGCAAAGATCGTAAAAATTATTTTAAAAGGCAGAAACATAATTAACTGCGTTTTGGGAGTTAAAAAATAAAATAAAAAATAATGATATATATGAATGTGCGCGATATTAATACTCCATATAGATGTATAATATTTGTTGTATACTCATTTTTCTGTTGTTGTATACTCATCTAAACTTCAATTACCGAGTTAAACTTTATTTTTGAAGTGTCAATAGAATTTCAGCCATTTGTTCTTCTAGATTATGGTGAATGATGAGAAATTATCCTTAGATACCTAATATCATATTCAAAAAAAAATCTTGAACAGTTTTCACCATTTTCTATATAAAATGAATGATAACTATTTATTTTATATCTTAAAGAAAAACACGAAAAGCCATTATGCCATTCCTTTTTAATTGTTAAACATAGGACATTGGAATTTAGAACCAATGGTTACAAATTATTCATTCTCCACCGTTCTTACTTTGCATGTTCTCCCCCCTTTAGTTTCTCTTTCTACAAAAAAATCCACTCTTTTCTCTTTTGCATCGTCCTTACGCCCATGGCACCATCTAAATCATTATACCATCTTTCTCCTTTCAACCAAACTTAAATTCTTTGTCTTTTTCCCCCTTTGCCGCCATATCTATACTTGCTGGGGTGTTTTCCCGAAGCTTTCCTCTCCTTACATTATCCTTGTACTTTGTTTGACTATGGATTGATTCGTTAATCTTATGCTAATCTTTAATATTGATTGTTGGAGGTGATTTCTTCACAGGTATGATGTATTTGGTTCCCTTTTGGATAGCGTTTTTAGTAGGAATATTAGTTGGTTGGGCTTGGAAGCCGAAGTGGGCGGGACAGGTAACACGGAAACTGAGTTGTGTTCTAACCAAATCACTGGAACTGTCGTTGCCCTGGTCGCCATGTTTCAACTCATTGAATATGCAGTCAGAGTCAGACGCTTGTGAATCTTGGGGCATTGATAATGGAGACCAAGGGAAACCGCTCTCTGTTTCTCCTTCTGAATATGACAACTGCAGGTACTTTGAATTTCTTGTTCTGGTTTTTTTTTCTTCCCTTCAAAGTTGTTCATTTTATGTTGGAGCTTGATTTCTCTTTGATTATGTTGGGGCAAGTTTTTGTTTTGTTGATTGTATACGTTTGTATTTTGTAGTATCAGATGCTCCACATCAGTGGCTAATGAAGGTCGTTCAAGTGTTGTAACGGGGGAGGATTTAAAGCATTTATGGCAGCTTGTTGAAATGAGAGACGGAGGTCCTACATGGATGCATATGATGGACCGTTCTACTCCAAATATGAGCTACCATGCGTGGCGGAGAGACCCGAATGTAGGTTCTGCTCTTCCACTTCGTTTGGCAAGCACTTTTGCTCAAATTTTGAGTGTTCATTCATGTGACATTATGTTTGATAAGCTAATCTTTTGTGTATACATGGATTTGGATTTGTTAGACTGGCCCTCCTCAGTACCGGACCGAAACTGTCTTCGAGAATGCAACTGCGAAGACGGTGAGGGACTTCTTCTGGGATGATGAGTTCCGGCCGAAGTGGGATGACATGCTTGCATATTCTGCAACCATAGAAGAGTGTTCTACAACAGGGACCATGGTTGTTCAGTGGATAAGAAAGGTAGACTTCCTTGAAATTGCCTGTTCTGACTGATTTTGAACTTAATGCCTTGCAATGCTTATACAGTTATACTACTAACTTCCCTTTTTCTAATTCTTTGTGGCTCAGTTTCCATTCTTTTGCAGTGACAGGGAATACATAATAGGTCGACGGATATGGGAAGTGGATGGATCTTACTACTGTGTGACAAAGGTATGAAAATATGGTTTAATGTTTTCAACATAATGCTAAAATTACTGCAAAAAACTGTTTGCTGATTTTGACACAAGGCTGTAAGATTTTTAGTGATAATTAGTTCTTCTGAATGGTATAGGCAGATGATCACCAATGGTTTGGTCAAGATTAAAAATAAGTAAAAATCTATGAGAAATAATGATAAGGCTCTTTAAATTAAGGTTAATGAAAGTTGCCCTTTTTTCTTCTCCCTATTTCCCCCTTCAAGATGCTGGAGGTGGTTTTCTAATGGCAAACTTGATACTTTTATATGTTTATACAATTGCCATATTTATTTTTCTGGTTTCAACTAAAATGATTTAGCTTCAGGGAGTTTCATGCCCTTCTATTCCACGACGTAGCAAACCTAGACGTGTGGACATGTACTATTCAAGTTGGTGCATCCGAGCAGGTATGCCGTTCTTCTTTCTTTCTTTCGGTTGAGCGAGCCATTAGTTTTAACTTGAGATTGCACATGAAGCTTTTGCAATCGAAGCACACTGGATCATTAGCATTGTGATTAGCTCAAGTTAGCAGAAAATTTCTAGGATCAGTATCCTAGGATTCATAGATTTACTAGAGCTGAATGGATGATAACTAAATTTTCTCATCATACGTCCAGTGGAATCAAGAAGAGGTAATGGCCAACTGACTGCCTGTGAGGTGTTACTCTTCCACCATGAAGATATGGGCATCCCATGGGAAATTGCTAAGCTCGGAGTGCGCCAGGGGATGTGGGCAACGGTGAAGAAAATAGAGCCCGGGTTGCGTGCTTACCAAAAAGAAAGAGAATCTCTAGCTTCGCTATCTCAGTCTGCATATATGGCTCAAATCAACACCAAAATAAGGGCCGAGTACTTGCGATCTTTGGGAAGCAATGAACATTTATCGAAGTCTGATGTAGGAGACACTTCTGAAAACCCTCTGTCTAAGAACATTTCAAGGGCCCTAATATACGGCGGTCTAATTGTTCTAGCTTGTAGTCTGGATCATCGAGTGTTGAGCAAGGTATTTATCTTTGGTATGGGTAGAAGGCTTGCAAACAGGGGAAATGGACTGAGTTAGAGTTCCACAAGGCATTGGCTTATATTTTTTTAATGCTATCGGTTTCTCGATATGGTAGAGGCAGAGGTTGTATATTTATGTTTCATTTAGGAATGGTATAAAATCTATATTTTACCGATATGTATATTTATGTTTCATTCAACCATAAAGAACACAATTCTGGGAAATTTTTGTTTAAACAACAAGTAAAAATACCTTCAATGTTTCCATGTTGGATTTGCATGCTAGCTTGATTGCTTGTGTGCCGCATTAGCACTTGTCTCTTACCTGCACCTTTTGGTTAGGTTTTGCCAGCATACTCCCTGTGGATGAACGAACACCGCCTCCAAAATCCTGAAAATGTAAATCCATTCTATTGAGCAGCAAACCACAAGTTAAGAAAGAAAAAATCATAAGTTGTATACAGCAATGGAAAAGCAAGGAATATTATAGAAAAATAACTAAATACCTTGGCTCCATAATGAGGATCAAAAGAATAAATCCCCACAGCAGCGGCTACTACAGCTGGGATTGTTGCATACACTGTACCCGAAGCCATTTTAGATTGAGAATCAAGTTTTTTCAGATGATGCGGAGCAAAGATTTGGGTTTCTAATTATGATAGAAATAAAGGCAAAGGAATGTAGGTGCCTTGGGGATGAAGAGAAGTAAAGAAGGAGTGAATTGAGAATTAAAGTTAAACTAATAGTACCCTTAGCAATTAGCTTTGCTTTGGGGTATTTATATTTTATAGGATAATTGTATTTACAAAATGAGGCATGGATGCAACCAGTGGAACCCACTTAATTTTGCTTTAGATATTATGATCTCTACTCATCTATATTGAGTGAGTATGTGGTATAACAACTTAATTTATTGTTAGAAAACGATATAATCAAAACGTTAAAAAAGTACAAAATATAAACGGTTACTCACACAAGCGAAATATCGTACTTTCTTATAACATTTTAAATTTGTGGTAAGTTTTGAAACTCCTAGAAAAATTTTAATTGAGTAACATTTTAGGTTACAACCTAAAATGTTATACTTTTCAATAACATTTTATATTAGTCGTAAGTTTTGAAACTCATAGATAAGTTTTGAAACTTGTCGTAAAAAGATATTTTAGTTAACATTTCGGTCAGTGTGGTTAATGTTTTAAGTTCAGTATTTTTAAAAATTAAATTTTTAGTCGAAATTGAAGAGGTATATCTAATCAACTGTGCTGAGATGTCTAACATTGAACAGCTCTTGGTATGGTCGGTTGAATGGAATGAAAATCTTTTGTCCTTTTTAGTTTCTTTTTATGCTCCATACTAAAAAAAATAGATTTAGGGTTAAAGTTTAAAGTTATGGTTTAGGGTTAGAGTTAAATAATTAAAAATAGAATGTATTTTTAAGATTTATAATTTAAGATTTAAAATTTAAGCTAATAAACCATGTCTCACTAAACATTAATCTCGTGAGTGCATGACCCGTGAGAAAGGCATGGTTTATTCCAAAATCGATCAATTAATCTCGTGATGGCTTCTTTGAGTTTATTAGCTCATGCACAAGTAATTGGGCCCTTTAGAAATAAATGAGTAATTGTTAAGTATAGTAACTAGATTTCAGCTGTTTCAATAACTCTTTTGGGCTTCAACACAACCTACATATCAAGATGAATCTAAATATATTTTAATTATACTTCTTTCATGTTATAAGATTTTTATTAAAAAAATATGAAACTAAAGTCGAGATGAAACTAGAAAGATCATGTCAAGATGTGTAAACACAGGTCTCAGCCGCTTAACCTTACTAGGCATAATATCGTGAGTTTGGTCTCCATAACAGGGAAGAAGGTGTTTTCTTATTTGCATCACAAACCTTGTTTCTCTGCAACTATTTTCTGAATTGAAATTGGGAATGCACAGATTGATATTTTCAAAAGAAAAAGATGACATTTCCCATTAGTATTTACTACCAGCACTTGCAATTACAGTGACATTCAAGTTGTAAACAAAACTCAAGATCACAAAAGGTAATAAACCAGCAAGCGTATTACTGAATTTTTACATCAATAACTTTGCGTTCAACTTTAGTCTTAGGAATGGAGATGAAGAGAACTCCATTCTTCAGCTCTGCCTTGATTTTATCTTTATCACAGTTGTCTGGTAGCTGGAGACGAGTATCATAGGAGCTGTAGTTCCTATTTTCCCAATCATCATGGCTTTCTTCCTTTTTCTGCTCTCCCTTTATAACCAGAACGCCGTCCTCTACGGAGACCTTGACGTCGTTTTTTGCAAGCCCTGGCATGTCGAACCGCATCTTGATCTCATGTTCATCATCTTTGATGTCCCAAGGTGCACGCACCTCCCCTCCTCTTCGGCCTGTGCTAGGAAATGTCATGGATTCCTCCAACATTCTGTCCATTGTGTCCAGCATTTGACGCATCGATCTCATAGGCGACAAAGGGTCCAACAAGCCTGCCATCCATGCATGGATCATGTTATGATTAAACTAAATGTACAAAGAAATTGCACTAGGTTGGGACTTGAGACCGAGCTAAATTACTTACCAAAAGGAGAGATGTCCATAGCCAACCGTTTAGGCCTCTTCTCAACGGCTGTCCCTTGGCCTTTATTATCCTTGATAACGTTCACGTCCACTGACGTGTCTTTGTTATGATCACCAGTAGTAGCCTGTGCCCTTACGGCAGACAGCCGGGTGTTGTAAGAATTCTTGGTCGGGAGAGATACGGAGCATGGCATTATAGGTTTGGTGGAATATGGCAGATTAGCCCTGCTGGACACCAATGGTGAAGATGAGCAAGACAAAGTTGAAGCCATTGCTATAACAGAGTAGGAGAATTGAGAGGTTTATTGCTTTGCCGATGACTGTGTTTGAACTGACGGAAGGGGAAAGGAGGAGGATGAATATTTATAGATGAAAGGAGAGAGCCGATGACATGCTTTGCTCCTGGAAGAAAACGCAGGGGATGTTTGAAGAGGGATCCCGAAGGTTTGAGTGAGGCTGTGAAACTTCTGGACTTGTCCTTACTTGTAACATATTTGGGCTTCCTGAAACATCCACCACTTGCACCTTAACGCTATAATTTCATTCATTTTCTTTTCTTTTAATATCAATTCATGTACATTTAAGTACAATCAAATGATTATAAGAAAATATAATTATTTTGATACTAATCGTATCGATTTGTATCAACGCTTATGCACTTGTCTAAGCCTAACCATAAATAATGGAGGTTCTATCATACTGCGTCTAGGGTACCGCTAAATTAAGAATTTGAGTTATAATATAAATTCTTACTTAGGTAAAATTTAATTGAAAATTTTATTCAAATAATAAAAAATTAGATTATAATATAAATTTTTACTCAACTAATAAAAATTTTGATTCTACTTAAATTTTTACTCAATTAATAAAAATTTCAATTATAACTAAATTTTTACTCAGTTTAACATAAAATCTTACCATATTAACCACTTTTTAACCGCGACATAAGGGCCGCACCTTAGCCCTCGTCCATAAACAATCAATCATTCAGATTCAATTATTTAGTGATATTTCAAACACAGCTTTAATAGTAATGCTGACAACTGGCCTCGTGAAATTTGAGGAAAAACTCAAGCTCATCAATAGAAAATGACATGTTAGCAAATTGTGGTGCAATCGTCCCCGAGCATTCTTGCCAAAGCAAGTTAAACCCACAACACTAGGGCCTGTCCTGCAATTACTTTCTTGCCTGCAAGAGATGATATGTGCTGTATGCATTCAGGCTGAATGTTGTGGCCCGGACATGCTTTCACCATTTCAGACATAGTAACCATACATGGTTTCATTAATCCAGCTTTTCAATATTATTACAGTTCTCCATGAAGCATTTGTTTACTATTGTAAAAACAATGACAGTATTTAATAACCATAAAACTAATCAGTCAAGAACTATATAATCGGTAAGATAGAACACCTCCAATTCACCAAGTATACTACTGACAAATGCAGCAAACCACAAACAGACTGAAACTCTCTTAAGCTTAAATTTTAATATGCAATTGTTGTTCCATCCATGGTGGGAGAACCAACCACAAGGTAAGTCATGTCAATTTGCGGAGTATGCTATCATTCCATAAAGACGTACATAATTGTTCAGCTACAATCGTTTATTATCATGAGTGAAGAAACAAAGAAGATTACCGATGAACCGATTGCACGTTTAGCAAAATTCTTCTAGCCACAACTGACTTATTTTGTTGAATCCGCATGTTGTGAAGTTTCTGCTTGTTTCAACCTTTCCAGTGCAGAGATTCCCCTATCCAGAGGCTCATGAAGACTTTTCACCTTGAGACAAAGGGACAAGTCACGAAGAAAACACTGATAAGTGGCTATAGCTTGAGCACCAGAAAGACATGCGTCAATGTAATCAAACAGGAAAAAAAGGAATTCATTTTTGTTTCTTTTTGGTAAAACATTGCTTATCATTTATCCGATCAGATGACATTCTTGTCTTTTGGTAGCTCATCTATTTCACATCACAAGAGCAGAACTACCTCGTTGAAATGAGTGTAATCGGAAGTGTTGAGTATTAGAATCTACTGGTACAAATCAGGCATCTGGTGTTAGCAGACCAATGGTTTGGTAGGACACAGTAAAGAACAAAAAACGGTCCATCAACAGAAGCAACAACTAAACATAGCCAGAGTAATGCAAAATGGCACTAAAAGATCATCCAAGATAATTGAACTGAAACAATGTCACAAAATAGTCAGTAGCTGAGCCCATGATGCAGTGAAAAAAGACTTGCAATGTTAACTAAGCAGTGTGGCTTTAACAGTGTTTTTCATTGTCAGAGACACAAAACCCCTATGCATCAAAATCCAACCTTTCATCAAACTTTTAATGTTTTTCTTCCCCTACCAAAATAACAGCTGGGCTGTCTAAACCAAGGATACTATCATTAGGTAAATTTAGACCATGAAATTTCAACATAAAGAGACAGACCATCTTATATTTTCATATAACCATTGGCATTCGATACAATCGCCAACCATCCAAGCATATACATATAAATCTTCTCCTCCGCATTGAAAATGCATAGTAAACAAGCAATCCTGCGGCATCAACAACCACATAGAGGGTCAAAAATATCAAATGGCATTCAGTTTTCCAAGATTTTGTGTACCTCCATAAACCATCTCGACTATATGGGTTTCGCTAGAAAAAAAAAAACTTGAAAATGGCCAACAACTAAAAGTAAGAAGAATCAAGAAGTAGATATTCATGAAAACCAAAAATACCTGTGCTGTCCTGTCTAATGTTCATTCCATAACAACTTTGGCACCAAGAGCCTTCAACTTCTCAATTATTTTTTCACCTTCTTCCTTGGAGACCCCCTTCTTCAAGACAGAGGGCGTCTTCTCAACCAAATCCTTAGCTTCCTTGAGACCCAAATCAGTAAAACCCCTAACCTCCTTTATTACTTTAATCTTTGAAGCAGCATCATACGACTCCAATTTCAATTCAAAAACAGTCTTATCTGGCTTTTTCTCTTCCTTCGCAGCAGCCGCCGCCCCGCCACTAGCCGCCTTCATTGTCAAGCCAGCAGCAGCATCAGCCTTCATGACTCCCACAGTTGGCGGCTCGGTCATTCCACGTTTCTTCATTAAAATAGAGCCTAACTCAGCAATTTCAGACAAAGTAAGGGCACAGACTTCATCAACGAGTCTCCAAACACGCTCAGTTGGAGGACTTCGGTGTTCAGTGGGATCGAAATTAGAAGGATCGTAGTCAGCGGGGAGTCTTCTTTGATCGATCTCAACCTCTTCTTCCTCGTCGTCTTGTTCTAGCTTTGCAGGCTGGTTAAAATTTCGAGATAATCTGATTGAACCGGAGGCATTGAGGCAGTAAAACGCATCAGGTAAACGATGCCTTAATCTTAAAAGGATGCTCATTTCTTTGGGCAGCTGAAATGATGCAGGATCAGGAAATAAAACCCTAGACAAAAAGGGTTTTTGCAGTTCCAGGCTTATAAATGTGAAGAAGCAGCTTCACTCACTAAACTTCCGGACTTGTCCTTACGTGTAACATATAATTATTTTGATAATAATCGTATTGATTTGTATTCACAGTAAATTATAATTCCTTACGATAAAAACAATATATTTATATTATAAATAACATATAAAATTATTAAAATAATTTTTAATTATATACATTGATATATATAGAGTATATTTTATATTATTTATATATAATATTATTTATTTTATAAAATAATTTGAATTAATCTTAAGTAATTTTATGTTAGTTTAATAGTTAAGGTTTAGCCTTTGTATTTGAAAGCTTTGGGTTCAAAACCCTTTTAAGTGCATAGTTTTATTATTTTTTTCTCCAAAAAATGACGTCGTTTTGAGTTAACGGTTCCGTTAAAAGTTAACAACGAAGTGACATAAATGAGTCAAAAAATAAAGTTCAGTGTTAGATTTAAATATTTTTTGAAGTTTGATGACATTTTCGAGTCAGTAGTAATTATTTAGTAGCATCTGATGTAATTTAAACTTACAAAAATTATAATTAACTACGTGCATGATTATTTTACCAACGCTTATGCACTTGTCTAAGCCTAACCATAAATAATTGGAGGTTCTATCGTGCGACATCTATCGTGCGACATCTAGGGTGCGGCTAAATTAAGGAAGCCTCCAACACAAAATTATGTTCAGATGGTAAGAATTTAAGTTATAACATAAATTCTTACTTAAGGTAAAATCTAACTAAAAATTTTATTTAAATAATAAAAATTTAGGTTATAACATAAATTTTTACCCAATTAATAAAAATTTTGGTTCTACCTAAATTTTATTCAATTAATAAAAATTTTAATTATTACTCAGTTTAACATAAAATCTTACTATATTGCACCCTAAGGTGCCGCACCTTAGCCCGCGTCCATAAACAATCAATCATTCAGATTTAAGTATTTAGTGATATTTCAAACACAGCTTTAATAGAAATGACATGTTAGCAAATTGTGGTGCAATCGTCCCCCAGCATTCTTGCCAAGGCAAGTTAAGCCCACAACACAAGGGCCTGTCCTGCAATTACTTTCTTGCCTCCAAGAGATGATATGTACTGTATGCATTCAGGCTGAATGTTGTGGCCCGGAAATGCTTTCACCATCTCAGACAGCATTTGTTTACTATTGTAAAAACAGTGACAGCATTTAATAATCATAAAACTAATCAGTCAAGAACACTGACAAATGTAGAAAACTACAAACAGACTGAAACTCTCTTAAGCTAAAATTTTAATATGCAATTGCTGTTCCATCCATGGTGGGAGAACCACAAGGTAAATCATGTCAATTTGCGGAGTATGCTATCATTCCATAAAGACGTACATAATTGTTCAGCTACAATCGTTTATTATCATGAGTGAAGAAACAAAGAAGATTACCGATGAACCGATTGCACGTTTAGCAAAATTCTTTTCGCCACAACTGACTTATTTTGTTGAATCCGCATGTTGTGAAGTTTCTGCTTGCTTCAAACTTTCCAGTGCAGAGATTCGCCTATCCAGAGGCTCATGAAGACTTTTCACCTTGAGACAAAGGGACAAGTGAAAAATATAAGCACACGAAGAAAACACTGATAAGTGGCTATAGCTTGAGAACCAGAAAGACAGGTGTCAATGTAATCAAACAGGAAAAGGGAATTTATTTTTGTTTCTTTTTGGTAAAACATTGCTAACCGTTTATCCGATCAGATGACATACTTGTCTTTTGGTAGCTCATCTATTTCACATCACAAGAGCATAACTACATCGTTGATATGAGTGCAATTGGGAGTCTTGAGTATAGAATCTATTGATACAATTCAGGCATCTGGTGTTATTAGTTATTAAACTTTCTTAAAACCATCCTATCTCTGGCGATGTTACATTTTATGGCTTCGCACTTGAAGAAATTACTAAGTAGTTAGCAGATCAATGATTTGGTCCATCAAGCAACAACTAAACATAGCCAGAGTAATGAAAAATTACAGTAAAAGATCATCCTAGATAATTGTACTGAAATAATGTCACAACATAGTCAGCTGAGCCCATGATGCAGTGAAAAAAGACTTCATATGAAACGATGTCTTGGTTGATATCAGGTATTGGGTTTGATCCCTGGATTCCCCCTTCCCTTGTCAAAAAAAAAGAAGACAATAAACAAAGAATCGGAATTTAACCTCGAGAGAGCAAATAAATCCCTTTACCCTAAAGCTTCTCCATTTCATTGACTTAGCAATATTAACCAATTAGTGTGGCTTTAACAGTGTTTTTTCATTGTTAGTGTGACTTAGCAAATAAATCCCTTTACCCTAAAGCTTCTCCATTTCAAAATCTAACCTTTCATCAAACTTTGAATGTTTTTCTTCCCCTACCAAATAACAGCTAGGATATCTAAACCAAGGATGCTATCATTAGGTTAATTTAGACCATGAAATTTCAACATAAAGAGTCATATAACCATCAGCATTCGATATAATCGCCAACCATCCAAGCATATACATATAAATTTTCTCCTCCGAATAGAAAATGCATAGTAAACAAGCAATCCCGCAGCAACAACAACCACATAGAGGGGGCAAAATTAGCAAACGGCAGTCAGTTTTCCAAGATTTTGTGTACCTCCATAAACTATCTCGACGATATGGGTTTCGCTAGAAAAAAAAACTTGAAAATGGCAGAGATTGGGAGATAGAAATTAACCCATAGATTTAATAAGAAACTGAAAGGTACCCTATATAGTATATTGTATGAAATTAAAAGAATGTGAAAAGGGAAATGGGGAAAAGGACCTGTTGGGCGATGGATTCATGGGCAACCTTGTAATCCTTGTAGAGGATGTAGAGACCGAGAAACGACGCCGAGGCAGCCCCCGTGAAGAATGAAGCCAATCTCACCCTCAATACGTACCCCATCGTTGATTTCCCCCCTTCCTTTTTTCTTCTTCTTCCTCTCAATAAAGCCCTTGTTCTGTTTGCAAAGAAACTTAAAACGAGATTTGACCTTACCTACGACACCCAACCTTGTCGTTTCATGAAGCTATTTTAGTAGTATTACCTTTTTACGGGTTAGTACTTAATATAGGGGTGAGCGTTAGATCGAGTCGAGTGAAAAAATTTCGAGTTATTCGAGTTGATGTGCCATATTTTACAACTCGAACTTAATTTGAAATCTTTTCGAGTGAGTTTCGAGTTCTTATACAAATTTTATTGTAATTATTTATCACGGTATAATACGATTTGATTCTAGTTTAAACGACTTTCTCTAATTATATAAAATATACATATATATTTTCTCATATTATTTTCATGTGTATAAATAAGATTAGTAATCTTATTTAATAAAAAAATATCATATAAACTTCCAAAATGCATTTATAATGTTATTTTTAAATAAGGAGCTTTTGAGGATAAAGTATTTATGAGAGTAAAATTGAGTCAAAAATTTGATGTGAAGAAAAATTTTACCAAAAATTTTAGTTGAATAATCAAATTGAATAAAATGTAAAGTTAAAGGACTAAATTGTAAAAAGAACATATTTTGTTAAAAATGAATTGAAGTTACATTCATGTTATATAGTGTTAGTGAATTATGTAGTTTAATTTTGGTCAAAAATAGACTTAAAACAAAAAATAAATTGAAGAAATGGAAAATCATTCAAAGCTTAGGGGTTAACTGAAAAAATTAGAAAATTTATTTAAAAATATGAATTGAAGTTAAGTAGGCATTTTAAAGTGATTTAGGAGCATGTGGTTCAAATTTGGTCAAAATAGATTTAAAACGAATGAGAGATTGAAGAAATGAGAAAATCATACAAAATTGAGGATCTAAATTGCAAAATAAAATTTATTTTCAAAAATATGAATTGAAGTTAAATAGGTATTCTAAATTGGTTTAGGAATATATGGTTAAAGTTTGGTTAATATGAACTTAAAATGAAGGAGAAATTGAGGAAAAATGAAAACATAGACTAAAATGTAAAATTGCAAAATTTGGTTTCTCGGTATTTTGAGTTGGGCAAATTTCAACTCGATTTTCGAGTTACTCGAATAACTTGAAATTGAAAAAAGATTGATTTTTTCGAGTTGAGTGGAATTTTGCTCACCCCTAACTTAATACTTTTATCAACGGTGAGCGCTCGTAAAAAATACACAAATGGTCACTAAACTATAACGAAAAATTAAAATCGCCATTGAACTTTTAAAAGTTATATAATAGACATTAAACTTTAGTTTTATCATAAAATGGTCATTGAACCGTTACGAAATTTTGTTATATTATTATTATTATTATTATTATTATTATTATTATTATTATTATTATTATTATTATTATTATTATTATTTTCATCCTGTTCAGATTTTTTTAGCTATTTCATAAGAAAACTCTAGTAATTTTTAAACTTTTTTATTTGAAAAGCATATTTATTTCAAATGAAAAGCTGAGTTCTAATTGTTTTACATCAATTCCTTAATTTTTGTTTTGTTTTAGTTTAATTCTTCATGTTTAAATTGTTTGCTTGTTTTTTCTAAGTGAAAACTAAAGAAACAAATTTATAAATAAATAAAAAAGACAACTAAACCCAAGTCAGCAAGGGTGTTAGGGCGTGGTTGTACACCTGAACATTTCGAAATTTTATATATTTTAGGTATTATATATATATATATTATTGATAATCTAGTTTTGTACCTCTAATTTTTCATAATTTCACACCTTTAAATTTCAAATATAAACTTTTTAAAAGTTCACGCCCATGACATAGAATTATGTGTCCATCCTTGTAAGTCAAAAGGTTTATTTCATACATTAGATAGAGATGATCATTTGATCGAGTCGAGTCAAAAGATTATAATTAATTGAGTTGTCGAGTCCTAATTTATAACTTAAATTTTATTTAAAAAATTTTCGAGTCAAATTAAATTGTTCGAATTTACGTTTTGGTGGTGTTTTGAGAAATAGTGCCAGTGAATAGCAGTTTGGTTATGCCAAATCAATTGGATCTTGTTCCGTGAGGGAGGCGGAATTATGGGGAGTGCTTGAAGACTTGCAGCATGCTTGGCAACTTGGATTCCGACGTAGTGGAGAGCGACAATGTGGCTGTTGTGAAGTTGCTAAAGAAAGGGGATGGAGGTGGCTTTAACACAGTGGTTCATCATATCATTTCTATGGTGAATCAACATTGGGAAGTTCAATTTGTCCATATTTACCGTGAAGCTAATGCAGTGGCTGATTGGTTGGCAAAATCATTGCGCAACGCATCTCTTGCAAGTCGGTTCTATCTTTTGGTCCCGATTGAGATTGCTGAGCTAGTTCTACAAGATGGTGCGAGTGATGATGGTTGATTTCCGGTTTTATTTGTTCATGTAAATGGTTAAAGTTTTTGTTATTTTCATGTGTACTCTTTTCTTCCGACTAGGTTCAAAGGGTTTTTAACGAGACACATAAAAATATATCTCATGTATGGTTTTACTCTCAATAAAATCATACGGTTTTATAAAAAAAAAAAAAAAAACTTTGATTAACAATCATAACATTTCAACACACCACTTGGCTACAATAGAGCATATACAAAACAGATAAAAACCCACTCAGCTACCCAACAAAGATCTAGTTCCATACCAATACCTTGTTGTGCTAATACATGTGTGCATCACAATTCCCTTCTCTAAATGCAAACAGTCTTCCAATCAAATTCATTGCAATACACATATTTATTTCAAATTATTCAAGTTATTTTAAATTATATTTTATAATTCAAACTTTATTTGAAATCTTTTTTGAGTCTATAAAATTATGAGTAGAGTCGAATAACTCAAACTAATCCACTAATTACTAAAAATTTCCAAAAATCTAACACCAACTTAAATTCCTACTCAATAAGTGAGGAGATTTTCAAAATCCGATTTCATAAATAAAACAGATCAAACTTAGCTCAAAATGTTAAGACGCTGAAAGGTAAGTTGTCATTTCACAAGTAGGAATATAGAAGGCCTGCTTTTAAATTCCAACAATACTAAAACACAGTCTTGTCTCCCTGCTGACATAAATGGGGGTTCAAAGATGCTCAACGGACCACATTATGAATTAGTATTCAGTTTGACACACAAATGCTAAAAGGAAAATCAAACAAAACATATGACTGTCCTTTCTCAACTAACAGAATGAAACACACCACTTCTCCCCTTAAAACACCTAAACTCCTACTCTTTCTTAGTGTAGTGACGTACCGCAATAGCCAAGCCCAGAATCAAGAGGGGGACGAGAAATTGTAGGATCTTAATGACAAACTCGGGGGTCTTATCAGGATTGTATGTTGCTTGCTGTGGTGGAATGTAGGTCCGCTTTGCCGGGACAGTTTTCGAATCAATCTCGCCTATGTAGTATTTCTCCATCATTTCTCTGGCCGAATCACTGTGACCCACATCTTCAAAATCATTTGTGGCATCCTTGCCTGAAAAATTAGTGGAACGTGATCAATTACCTACCAAATACAGGCTTTAATTACTTAAAGAACCAAATACAAAATCCATGGCAAGAATTTACCGGTGGCTGACAGCAAAACTTCATCACCTCCGGGATGATCTTCCATGAATGGAGTTACATCATACACCTACACACACAGAAATCTCAATTATGAACAGCCCTTTAACTCCAAATCAAATGATTGTTTGATATACGGTAAAAAGATTCATTCAGACAAACAAACAAACACATTAAACTAAAAGATTCATTCATTCTTCTTCTTCCATCTCCGACCCAATGAAACTTCCAATTGAATCAACCCAAATAAAAACAGTTCAAAATAGGAAAATAAAAGTAAACAAGATCTGAGTCGGACCTTCCCAGAAATAATGAGCCAACAATCTTTGGTTTTGTTGTGGGTCGCAACCTCCTCGAAAGTGTGCACCTTTGGATCTGAAGCCATTCTTCACCACTGCCATGCCAACGAAACAAAACACCAAAATTCCCAAACCATTAGATCTGAAGAACCCACAAAGAAAGCTACCAAAACAAATATTCTAAAAATTAGAAAAAAGAGAATTGACGATAAAAAGAAAAGGTTTCAGCTTTCGTGCCTCACAAGCGGATACAGCAAAGTGCCAACTCAAATCACTCGCTTCTAGAGTTTTAGCACTACTTATGTTGATGGATTGCCAAAACGTCCATATAATCTTCGAAATTTACGTATCTGTCCTCGAGCACTGTGTAGCTCAATGAGGGTAAGGTTGTCTCTTCAATTTATTATTATTTTTTATTTCCGAGCCACCAGTTCATTTGTTATCAATTGAGTCCTGAATTTATGTTGTATTTTCATTTTTGTCACGGTTTCTTTCATCCGTGTGGTAAAATTAATTAAATTAATATTGAACTTTACATAAACTTCAGTTAATGTATGTGATCAGTTAAATTTTACAGTAATGTTTTATTAATTATACTTAAAACTAAGGATGTTTATTCCATTCAGTGTTAATAGAATAAAAACCCCATAAAACTATTTAATATGTGAAGGCATGAATTGCATTTGCAGAAAAATCGAATTGCAATATTTGAGAGGTTCTGAGTGTATTTTTACCATTATACTAAATTAAATTTCATAAAAAAATTAAAAGATTTAACACGAATTATATTATTTTTGAGTAGGGGCAACCATCATACCACCAACCTTTAACTTTTAGCAGCCAGTAGGACTAAGTGAATTTAAATAAAGTAGGTTTTTCAGAATTTTGAAAAGAGAAACATCTTTTTAAAGTTTTTTTAAATTTCATATAAATTTTAAATTATTATTACTATTATATACAAATAAATAATTTATTTTAAAAACATCTCATGTAAATGTAACTCTTTCATAAAAGAACTCAAAAATAATGATAAATTACATAAACCATCACTAAAATTGTTTATCACTAAAATTTACTCTTAATTATATTTTAATCATTAAAATTTTAAAACGTTCAATTTATTCAGTGAAGCTTAGACATTAAACATTTTTGATCACTCATCCGTTAACCTTTTTCCAACGTCCATTTACAGACGAAGGAAGGAACAAGCAACATATTGAGAAATAAGATCCATTCAACTACAGAGAATGGATATCGACGAGAGAGAAACTAGAAGATTTTTAGATGAATCGTGAACTTTAAAGCATTTTTCGATTAAAGTGGAGGTCAATTCAAACTCAAGGGGCCAAAACGAAGTGACTAGTAAAATTTGAGACCGAGCGACCACCATCTACAACCGTATGGAGTTTAAAAATGACAAAAAAAATATTCAATGTCTAAATTTAAGTAAGTTGAAAGTTTTGAAAATTTAATGAACAAAATAAATTTTAAAGTAAAGTTTATCAATAATTTACGTAATTTACCCAAAAATTAATGTCTTTTTATGTTGAAAAAAAATTATTTAATTAGTTAAGAGGCGGATAGTTCAAGTGTATTGGACCACTCAAGTCCGGAAAATTTAGGCCCATATTATTTAGTATTGTGGCGACGGCGACAACGAGTTTGGTACTAGTGGTGGACGCCAATCTTTGTTTCCGTTTCCTAACCGTCAAATACTCAAAAGTGGTCGAGTTCCCCTTCCTCGCCCACCTCGGTTTTGTCGCTGCTATCTAGGGTTTCCGATCTCAATCAGTCTATTTCCCCAGTTCTTTACAAGAATTCAACAGTAACAGCATGGTAAGACCCTGCTTTTATTTTATTTTATTTTTTACTTTGACTGGATTTCGAGTTAGACTCTAATATGCCTCTATTGAATGCAATTCGGATTTCTGAACTTTGTTAAATTAGAATTTCCTGCTTGGAGCTTTCAAGCCAGCATGTAATATCTTGATCACATTTTCTGATGCTAAAACTCGCAAGCAGGTATGCTTCTAGATCATCTGAGGTTTAGTCTCGTTTGGATTGCAAATTCAAATTTTATATTTTAATCTTTGTGATCTGTTTATCCAAATTTTGACGATTCATAGTTATGGAATCTGGATTTTTGTTATGTGATTAGGTCCCAATGAAAAAGGAAACTGGCCAAACGGTTATGGTACCGCTTTTCCAAAGTCAAGAAAATATTGCTGGCAAGGTATTTATTTCAAACAGATTGAGGCTCATTCTCATAGGAATTGAGTTTTGTATTTATAGCTTTAAATATACTGTTATCAATCTTAAAATGTTTGAAGATTTTTCTATATTTTTTGCCTTCAGATTTCCATAGAACCACTTCAAGGGAAGAAAATTGAACATAACGGTGTGAAGGTTGAACTCCTTGGTCAAATAGGTCGGTCCTTGCCCCTTGTTCACTGTGTCGTTCCAAGTTTTAAATATCATTCTGATGTGGTAGAAAGAATAAGGTTGAACATTTAAGAGTGTTGTTGTTTCTTGTTGAAATGAATTTACGTGAACTTTGATTTTTCTTTTCAGAGATGTATTTTGACAGAGGCAACTTTTACGACTTCACCTCTCTTGGTGAGTACTGTAGTCTGACTGTCCTTACTTTTGTTTGCTTTCCCTGGAAATTGTTTAGATGTTCTTTAAGTAACTTCAGGAATTATTTCCATTAATTGCATGTGGCATGGATGGGGTTGAAAATAAGAGCTTAAGAGTTCAATTTGTGCTTTGCAGTTATATATGATTTTTCACTCTTTAAGAGGCTCAAAATGAGCATGAAAAAGTTTTCGCATATAATAAGTTATTGTAGACTATTGGTTGTTTTTTATACTTCTCTCTTTGGCTTATCTTCTGTATATTACTGATATTTGCAGTACGTGAGTTGGATGTCCCTGGGGAATTATATGAAAGAAAAACTTACCCATTTGAATTTTCTACTGTTGAAATGCCGTACGAAACTTATAGTGGTGTGAATGTGCGGCTCAGGTATGCTACTCACTACTTGAACTCGTTGAAGATAGAGTTTTGTTCTTTTTCTTCCGGTCAATTTGAATGGAGTGGTTCCTTGAGTACTAAAAGTTTGTTTGTGATGTATATTATAAACCATCTTCTTATCATGATAATAGTTTTGGGGTACATACCTCAATAAAGATTATAAATTACTCTGATATGTCATTAAAAGATTCTAATTTTGAAATTCTGAAAGGGTTTTTAGTTTTGTTTGTCCGATGACGTGGCTGGTGATTTGAGGCTATATTGTGACAACTCATCCTATAATAGTTTGACTATTTGCTTTCATCAGATATGTCCTGAAAGTAACAGTTAGCCGTAGTTATGGTGGAAGCATAGTGGAATACCAGGACTTTATGGTAAGAAGCACCTACTTACTTTCATTATTTTCTCTTCAATTTTTTTTTCTCGGATCTCTTTCAGCATACCATGGCACTTCACTCTCATATGCACTGACATCATCACTATGCAAGTAAGCACATGCAAAGTCCTATGTGTGCCAGTAAAGGCAGAACTTAAATGCCTATGACCATATACAATCTGTTGGTTTTGTGGTCTTATAAACTTATCTTTTTCTTGGTTTATGTGTATCAGGTTCGTAATTATTCTCCACCTCCATCAATCGACAATAGCATCAAGGTTAGTGCATTTATTTTATTACTTTTATGGTGATTGCATTGTAGTTTTGATCGGTATCTAAATTGATTCTTATGAACATTACATTGATCATTTCACCATTTGCTAATGAGCTGCTCAGTGCTCCCCACTGATTTCATTCATAATATTTGATTTTTAACAAATATCAAACTTCATCTACAGATGGAAGTTGGAATTGAAGATTGCCTGCACATCGAATTTGAGTATAATAAAAGCAAGTAAGTTGAGCATCTATGATTGCTCAAGCCTGATATAATAGGTTGGCTTTTGTCAGCGTGGTTTAGGATTTAAGTTCTTACTCATTGGAATTGAAATTGCAGGTATCATCTGAAAGATGTTATTATTGGCAAGATATATTTTCTTCTTGTGAGAATCAAGATTAAGAATATGGATCTTGAGATAAGGCGTCGAGAGTCAACTGGATCAGGAGCAAATACCCACGTTGAAACAGAGACGCTAGCTAAATATGAGTTGATGGATGGTGCTCCAGTCAGAGGTATGTTCTTTTAACTTAAGAAACCTGGTCTTTTTCTAAGACCTGATGTGACAGTTATCTGATACAACTATCATATAGTATATAATTGATTGAACTTGTATTCTTTGACGGATGTTAATCTGGGCTGAATTTTGTAGTTTTGATAGATATATACACAAACCATTTTCCTAAAGCATGGTGCTGACAGTCATGCTTGGTATTGAAGGTGAATCGATTCCAATCAGGCTGTTTCTCAGTCCATATGAGCTGACACCAACACATCGCAACATAAACAACAAATTCAGTGTGAAGTATTACTTGAATCTTGTGCTTGTCGATGAAGAGGATCGTCGGTATTTCAAACAGCAGGAAATCACAATATACAGGTTGCAGGATTCCTGATCAAGCATCCACACATGTAAACTTTTACATTCCATCTGGTAAAGAAGAACAATGATTAACTAACTTCCGGTGTCTTTGTAAAACCTTGGTGCTTAGGGTTAGAAGTTAAAAAAAATACTGGAAGACAGACGGTTGTTTATTTGGAAGAGCTATTAGCCTATTATGGCTTGGTATGCTTTGCTAGACTGCAGTCTGCAGCTTTATGGATTACAGTCATGTGCCGTTGAGGGGAGTGTAACTATATTTTGATACGGTCGTCACTAGGCTGCCACTGCCGATGGACATTATGGTTTACAGTCATTTTGTGTTCCATGTGAATTACTTAACAATGACATGTTCTCCCCCTGTTTCTCTCTTTCTAATCTCTCAAGTTAAACTTAAAACTTCCTTTACCAGTGCTGCCTGCGTATAGCGGCAATAAAGGGACCCATGAACAACTTGAGTGCCGATTCTGTGGATTGTCGAGGCTGCACTGGCAATCTTTTTACCGTGAAAAACGCTTATGAGATTCGTGCTGGTCCTGTACGTGGCGAATCTGAACCTGTGTGGAAGGTAATCCATAGATAACACGGGCCCATACTTGAGCGAAGCCGCCAGTTGAGATTGATTGCGGCAAAGGCTTTGGAGCACACCGATTCTGCGTCGAGGCAGGTGCAGCAGTCAATACTGACGGTGCGCATGGCAAGATGATGGTTTTGCTTCGTGTGGGGGGTGCGACACGAGATCATAACGGTACCTGGTTTTTATGATTCTTTGAACATGCAATTTTCCCAACTTTCTATCAAATGAAAAACATAAAATGTTTTCCAAGTAACTCTATCACCAGATTTTTAGACAAATTGATACAACTTGTAAATTTGTTGGGCTAAATATATTAAATCATTTAAAATTGAATCAAATTGATAGATCGTATATGTATCGAGGATTGACTTTGTTTGGTACAAGTTACAACAGATGTAAAAGAGGTGTATTGTATTAAATAACACTTGTGTATTAAAAAGATTGATGCAAGATGATTGTTACTACATCAAGGTGTTTGGTTGATGAAATATTATATAAAGTTAAAAGATGAATGCTATGTATGAATGTACCCTTTTATCCTTAATTAACTTCATACTTTCTTCTTGTTTTGACATTAATTTTTATATTATTTTTTAAATTTAAAGTTTTGAGGTTTAGAATTAATGGTTTATTGTTGTGGCACGTGTTTTATGATTCATGAGTTAATATTTATGGTTTGGTTTTAACATATTAATATTGGTGTAAATATGTAAAAAATAGTACGAGGGTTCAGTGTTTAAGATTTATGATTTAAGATTAGTATATTTATATTGATATAAATACGTGAAAAATAGTATGATAATATAGTTAACAAAATTAACATGTTTAATAAATATTATACGTGGGAAAGTGATAAATTCAATAATAATAATAAATAGGAAAA
This sequence comes from Hibiscus tridactylites, assembly GCA_958450335.1. Lineage (NCBI taxonomy): Eukaryota > Viridiplantae > Streptophyta > Magnoliopsida > Malvales > Malvaceae > Hibiscus > Hibiscus tridactylites. The sequence goes on from OY288273.1 coordinate 8,675,958, forward strand.
TTCTACAACGTGCGACGAACATTGCTGAACATCACTAGCGATGAACACCGCTGAACACCATTAATTTTTTTTTTAAATTTTAAAAATCTAAAGGACTAAAATTATAATTAAAATTATCTCTTAAAAAATAAAAAATCAAATTTAATAGGTACTTTATAATATTTTTTAATAGATTAGAATCAAATATACCCAACATTCTTAAACCCTAACAAAATCAATCTCTTAAAAAATAGTAACTGATACATGCACGCTGTTGGACCTTTTAGGCATTAAATCTGTTGGTAACTAGCTGAAGGTTAATTCATTTCCCATCACTGTTATGTTTGGTATTCATGATTTGTTTTGAATAGTGCAGCAAATATGAAGTCTTTCTAATTCTGATCTTTCTGTGCTGCTATATCATTCTAAATTGTCTTAGCGGATTTAGATTTCAAAATTTTGAAACGCACGTTACATTGTCACATTTATCAGCATGAGATAGAAGCAAATATTAAATTATGAATTAACTTTCAATTCAGTCATTGGAATGACATTGGATCTTAAGTTTGATGATGTACATTCCCTTCTTCGTCTCTCTTAATTTAATTACATTTTCTCATCATCGACAAATAATAATATATTGTATAGGTAAAATTACTGATTAGTGCCACCACAAAAATTCCCAACTCTTGCAACTATATATACTGGCGGATCCAAAAATATATTTGAGTGTAAGCACACATAACATCTCAAAAGTTTAAGGTGTGCACAAATTATAAATATTACCAAAAAATTTAAGACTAATTCATAAAAATTAAAAAAAATTGAAGATAAATGTTTGAACTTTGAAAAGTTCAGGGTGAGCACGGGCTCACCCTACACAAGCTATAGATCCGCCATTGTATATACTATATATATATATATATATATAAGATCCAGTTATAGAGTGTAAAACTCTTTAAGTTTTACACATTTTTGAATTGCTGGATGGGTAAAAAGGACGGCTGAGATTAACAGTAAAATTTATGAAGATTATCACTTAGGAAAAAAAATATTAATCTCATCCAATCCTTGGCTATTACAGGTATATAAAAAAATTGTCCACTCAGGTACTTTGGGTCAAAGTTTAAGATGACCCCACGTAAAAATTTGTGTACATTATCCAAAATTACAAGAAGTGTTCATTACTTTTCATGGTCTTTTGCCGGGTTCCACAATGATTCTGCAAATCCCCATGAGTTTTGAACACCTGCTCTGCAACCTTATCTATTGTTTTCATTTCTAGGAAGCAGTGACAAGGCAGAATGAAGTGAATTCCCTAACTTTTCTCTCAAGCTTGAAACTGTGTTCTTTAATGGTTCACAACTCGTTTCGTCGGCGTGTTCTTGGACCTGAAGTTGTCTCTCCAAATATCTTCTAAGACTTGCCTCTGCAATGTTGATGAGACGAAATGAAGCACTTGTGTGCATGAATTTTGTGACAACAAATCCTGCCAAAATCTGCTGATCCGCCTTGACAAGCTCCGACACAAACATGGGGAACAAGATTCTTGTGAATATAAACATGATGTCTCCTTTCGTGTTTCCATGTTCATTGCTTCCTTTCTTTCCAAGCCTTGGCAATTGTGCTTCTTGGAACTGGCAAGAGAAATTGCCTACTAAGTAGCAGACATACGAGAAAACAGTGCGCAAGGAAGATTTGTTGATAACAGTTGATAAAATCCCTGAGGAGAGGACTAGCATTAACAACTCATGGTCACTGCCTATGTTGGAAGTACCTTCTTTTTTCAACCTGTTTTCAAGTGCACTCAAAGACTCCAACTGCAACCCTTCGTAAGGCAGTAAAAGCATCACCTTTGAAGCCATCAAACAATCCACGCCAAGTACAATGTCATTCAAGCTCCTTGCATCACCTTCATCAAGCAGCACTCCACTGGATTTTGAAATGGACTGGTCCATCAGCTTTAAGACATCGCTAACTCGAGATGCTTTAATAAGGCCCTTCATAATCTCCGTCCAGCACACGTGTAAAGGATGGATCGAAAGCGAGTCTGCTTTCTTTTCTTTCTCCAAAGGTTCAATTTCCTGAAAACTCTCCCATCCTTCATCCCAATCATCATTGCTCCAGTTGTTTTCTGCATTAGTTAATACTGCAGAGGCTTCCCCTTCTTTCTTAATCGCAAAAAGCCCTTCCCACTCTTCCAAAATGGCTACCAAAACATCCAAATGAGGATCCACGTTGGCACCAGCACACAATTTCAAGAAGCAAGAAACTGCTGTATCAACAGTTGAAAGGTCATCAGGGGTAATTTCAAAGCCAGGAGAAATGGCTGCCATAAGTTGAGATGATCTGAGGGCAACTAAAGTACTTGTAAACCTGCTGGAAGCATCTATTTGCTCAGGCAATCCCTCATTTAACGTACTTCGGCTCTTGTTACTAGCACAGAGTGACTCATCCCACCCTATCCATTGATGAACATTTAACTGCAGCTCAGAAGATAAACCCTTAATGGTTTTACCGGTGATAAATTGCATAAGCTCTAGGACATGAACTCGGACGTTACTGGCAAGAAGCAAATCTTCGGAGAATCTGGCAATTCTTTCCCAAACTGCACACCTGACTTTCGTTAACTCGTCAAAATCACCTTCTAAATTGCTCAGAGATGACATCAGTTGATATAATTTTTGGTGTTCCTGAGGTCCACTAGCCAAATCTTGTAAAATTGGTTCTAGCACTTTCAAGTAAAGATGGGAAAGATCCTGGAATTCAGTGACAGCAAGTGCAGCTAGAGTGGTTACATGGTGTTGTAGCGCATCCACAAATACTTCTGAAATAGATGCAAAACCACAACCAGCAAATACCATGGCTCTGCAGAAAGTAAAAATGTCAAGAGAGGGGCCACCAATTAAACCATGGTTGACATAATCAACAATGGTGCTCCAGCCCTGACTAGGAGAAACAGAGTCCTCCATTACCAACTTCATGAAAACCTTTAAACGACTCATTAAGCAATCTGGGTGGAAGCTGGTCTTTTCTTCAGATATCTCGGTGCAAGCAAATTCTTGCATTTCTTCAGTCAATCTGAGCCAGAAATTCATAAGGAAGATCAGGCAGTCCTGCCATGTTGAGTTATCAGGTATATTCCTATAATCCCCATCTAGAGGTATAATTACAATGAAATATTGCTTCAAAATGTCCAATGCGTCCGAAGGTTCCAACAGTTTAATATGTTTTCTACACAAGTCATATATCTGCTCAAGTTCACTGCTTATGTCCAGAAAATTTTCAGGGTTCTTAGTGCTAAACTCTCTTCTAACTCTGTCCTTCAAATTTGTCAGTGAACACAGTATATAATGTTTGCGGACATCCTGCCACGATATAAGACCTTCAGGCACTAGATCCTTATTGATGCCTACCAGAGTCTTTACCATTTCAGACAAAGCTTCCAAGCTAAATTCATCTGTATGAGCATAGACTTCACTACTGAAACACTGCAGATTCAAACCACCTAATCCAGTAATATTTTTGAAGTTTAGGCCTTCCACAAAGGAAATTCTTTTACATTCTTGCTCAATAACCTTGTAATAATGAACTAATCCCAGATCAAATGCATGGGATTGATCTGAGAGTATCATTGGTAAAGGTTCTTTGCTTTCCTCTAATTTCTTATAGCAGTCAGAAAGGAGGCTATAGATGTAAGCAAGGCGATGCTTATTGCAACCATCAACTGCAGGGTATACGATCAATGATATGGTTTTGATAGTTTCAGCAGCAAAATCAAGTATTTCTCCTTTAATTTCTGAGATCTCAGCCATGATATCATCATTGGTCCAAATCTCAGAAATAAGGATTGAAGTTAAGTACCCAAGGATTACCTGCAAAAAAAAGAAGTCATTTAATGGCTAAAAAGGGCATGTCATTATATGATCTACAATTATGAGTTAATAAAAATATACATGCATGGCCACATACCTCAGTTCTGTTCAAACCATAGGTATCGGCCAATTTCAAAATATCCTTCAAAATATGCTTCTTCTCCAACTTTAAAGATTCAATTAGAGAAAAAATGACACTCTCAATGTAACTGGAATCACCAGACAAAAACCGTGCCGTTTCAACCCCAGGAATTATTTGCTCTAAGAATCTAGAATGTTCAGCCACACGCTTTTTCTCTTCTAATTTCAGTTTCCATTCCCTCCAAAATGAGGACTGTACTTCATCAATCCTATTTATGTCATCTGAAAACAAGAAAAAGAGAAAAACAAATAACATAATCGCATGGAAGTGCATGTAGGATAATGTGAGCAAAATTAAGTGGTCTTACTTTAAGCAGTTAAAAACAGGAGTTAAGTCTATTACCGGCATTAAGTGGCTTATTCTTTCCTCTAAACTTCCCAAGGAGCAACTCCCTCCTCTGAGTAGGGCCTTCACAATCAACTCCAGTATTGTGTAATATGCTATAGATCATTCCAACATTCATAATACTACAAGTTTCGAGGTAGTTTTCCCTCATTCCCAGCTGCTCTTCAATTACTTGTACCCCACTAAAAGCATCCACAAGATTTAATAGGAATGAGCAACCAATGACATCTTCCTCTTCAGTAACTGGTGGTTCTATAATTGATTTTGCCAGAGAAGTAATCAAATCATCTCTGGGAGCAAAACCGTTCCTTGCCAACCAGGACAAAATAGTTATTACAGCTTGCGTTCTTACACTTACATATTGCTTCCCAGGAATCAAGCCAGAAGTAAATTTCTTACTGTAATCTTCTTTACTAGTTAATTCAAGCAACCATGGAAGTTGTATGGCAGTAAAAGATAAAATCTTTCCATTTTCTTGCAAAAGCAGGTCCCAATTAGTCCCATTTTCAACAGGCAGATTTTTAGCAACAAGAGAAAGTGTATTTTTAATCCTACTGATATGAATTCCTTGATCAGTACTATTAAATCCCTCAACCAATTCAGATGAATTTTTCAGGTCAACAATATCTTGAATACTGTAGCCTGGAAGTGAGATGACTGAGGAACCTTGAATGGAGAAATTCGGAGAATTTGTTCCTGAAAATGCCATCAAAGTCTCACATTGCCCTTGCATGTCTAAATCTTTCCATGCATGGAGCAACTCACTAACTGACTCCTCATCACAATGACTCAAAGCAAAACCCAATAGCTGCTTTCGAGAACTTATATCCATATTCTCAAGAGGACCCCTTGCTAGTGCAGCACATAAATCCCAAACAAGACCATGACCCTTTTTGGCCAGAACAAGACAAAGATCAAAGGCCAACTGCAGATCACCAGCAACTGCAGCTTCTCTAGCAATAATTTCCTCCACACCTGATATTTCATCCAAGGAATTCAATCCAAGAAGTTTGGCAACCTCAATCAGTTCATCAACATGTAGATACGCTCCAGCTTGATTTGAGACTGCCATTTTAATAATTTCCAGAGGATCTTTTATTTGCCTAAATTGCACAGGTAGAAGAGTCACTCCAAGGTATGGAAGTTTAACAGTAAGTGCATCAATAATGTCAGCCTCTGCTTTAACATTTTTGCTGCTTGGGAATAAATTCAGACATTCCTTAGCCTTCCAGATCTGACGCAAGTCACAGTAACACAATCAATATTTGGTTTTTTGAACGAAAAACCAAAAAATGATAAATCGGTATATTTTATTCCGTTCGACATTATTGAACTACAAATGTGAATTTATGCCGTCATCAGCTTGTGATTAAAATAGCTAAATTCAGTTGAATCATGCATGTGAGCAAATCTTTCAGAAGGAAGCAACCAGAATTTTGGACTTATTATGCTATTCCTGTATAACCTAAACCTTGAAAGACAATTAACTGACTCCAAACTTACTTCTGAGCAAGACAGACTTGAAGCTGAGAAGAAATACTCCCTTGCAGCTTGAATAACAAGATTTTCTGCTTTTTCTGTTGCTAAGTAAGCTGAACTTGTACCCCTTAAGTAACTTCTTGCAAGCGAAAACTTCCCTGCTTTTAACAGTCCTCTGCAGAACTCTGTTAACAGATATTCAAGATCAAGGAAAGGAAAAGCCTTCTCCCGCAAGCAAAGCATATCACGCCACATGGTTGCCCACTCATTATCAGATCGGGCAGGCTGTCGACGAATAAATTTTGAAAGTATGAGGCGAACAATCTGCTTTACACCTTTTTCATCTGAATGGGCTTCTAAGAAAAAAATCATTGGTTTCGGGACCTGAAGAAAAATAGCACCAACATAGACTTAGTCTACCCATAGCATTGGGCTCTGCAGGATAAACACCTCATATTGATGCTTAAAAGGGAGACAATTTAAAACAAAACCCACACTCACAGTTGTCATGATAGAAGCATAGAAGAGTGGAGACAAACCTGGTAAAAAGCCAAAAGCCTCCCTGCTTCAATATGACCTTCTGCCACTTTACATCTTTGCTCAAGGATGCCAATACATATTTCAGAATCTGAAAATTAATTATAGATGGAGAATAAGAGATCAAGGTGATAAAACTGAGGCCTAAAATTATAAAGGGACATGGAATCAAAGAAGTGGGGGACCCAGGTAGAGAAACAAAAACAACTCAAACCCTTACATGATGCAAAGGAGGACGGAGAACCAGCAATGACTTCTAAAATCTTAATTCACTCAAAACTAACCATCTTCCTTACAGCACTAAATTAAAACTCAGATACCCTTATTGCCTAAAGTTAACAGATTTTTAAATACCCCTAATATAATCCAGCAACCTAACAAGTCTCTGCACAATGTAAGGACATTACCAAGAAAATTGAGATAGGAAACAAGTAAAATGTATAATATTTTGAGCAAGTTGGATTCATTTGGAGCAAAAACTACCTTGCTTATGTGGAAGCTTTAACAATATTGCAGACATTGTGCTCCACCTATCTGTAACTGTAAATAAGTATACACACTCCAGAGCACAGTCTACAACTTCAACCTCGTTCTTGAAGAAGCCACTGCTTTGGAGCTCCCTGCACCCTTCCTCAATCACCATCAAACATAAGTCTAATTTATTGGCCAAAGAAATCTCTTTCAGCCATCTAACCAGAAATGACTCACACTTAGTATGATCCACTACAGAATGGCCATCTGCAATCTGCTCTTGGCTAGCCAAGGTAACACTGTGGGACCTTTTGTGCATAAATGGAATTGCCTTATTCCGTAATGATTCAACCACATTTTCCTCTTTGCACGCATGAAGCATTGTTCTAAATTTTTCGTAGTCAGATAATTGTTCCCATGCAACAAGACTCATATTGGTACTCATTTCACCATCATTATCAGCATAAACCAGCTGGTGCAGGTATGAGATATCCTCATGAAACTGATTTAACTCATAGATACCCTTTTGGCAAGCAAAGTCAATCAAATAGAGGCAGTTGTCTAGTAACCCACTGTAGGAATCAATATCTCTAGCTCTATGCTTATACCAAACTGCAAGGTCATCTACTGAAGGCCAAAAGGATCCTAGCAACCTCTTGACAACAGGTTCAGTTCTGATTTGACTGCTGATGTCATGGTTATCAGGTAATTTATTAATAAAACTCACCATATTGTCACATTCAACCCAATCTTCTTCCCTCATAGCAGTACTTGCAGGAGGTGACTTCCCAGGAAGCAGCTGCACATATGTTTGCACAGGAATTGTTTCAGAAATAGAAGCCAAAATATCTAACATGAAAGGAACAAGTGAATATGGATGACGCTTGAACAGGAGGTTTAAGGCCCCAATTTTTCCATTTTCAGAAAGGGTAATGGCTGCTTCATTCATTGGCATAACACGGAACTTGCTGTATTCCTGCATGGAAAACCTACAAACCCTATGTCATTAAACCTACAATAGAAAGTGGGATACCTCTAAAACAGCTGGAACTAGAAGTAACAGATTTAACTATTAAAAGCTGGAAAGTACGTACCTACCCATGTTTATCCCAAGAAACGTTTCCAACCTGTCACGGAAGTACAACAACTGAAGTCTAGACATACGGAAATACCAAATCTCATCAGATTCTTGGTTGTTTGGTTCAGAAAATTTGTATCCGTTGGTTATCTCCAGGCCATATGCAAGTAAAGCCTTTGCTATTTCTTCAGATGCTCCAACTTTATTTACACACTCAGAAAGAACAAAAGATTTATCTTTAATGTTTGACAGAAATGCATTTATGTCATTTGTTCCTTGGCCAGAACCCAACCACTGTGACTTCAGAACTTCATCCCTGTCCAATCCATGACGATCGGCAAAATCCAAGGCAGCTTGATGCTCGGAATTATCAATTAGTATCTTATACATTTCAGGAACAGATCTCTCTGAGAATGATATCAAACTCCAACGCAGCTTAGAAATGTCAGATCGATTGGATCCATCTTCATAAATTTCTTCTGGTTGATGTAAGTCATTTGTTATTCTATTACTATTAGATAAATCAAACCCATCTTCAGATGATAAACTTTCTAAAACAAAAAAATATCCTTCAAATTGCCGTACCCTTTCTAAAACAGGCTGAGAATAAACAGGTTCATTCTCTATTAGTTTCAGACCGCTAAAAATGTCAAGCATAGTAACAAAGCCATTTCGTTTAGCAAGAGTGAGAATATGGCCAGACCACCAAGTAAAATCAACAATGTCGGCTAAATTTTCTGAGCATTCATTTAACCATTTATCAGTCACATGAGAAGTTCTCACTTTGAAAGCAAAATTTGTAACCAAACAGCTTTCTTTATCCAGCTTAAAGATATGCAAACACCCATTCATATCTAAAGCGGCAATATAGTTCCCTTGGGGTGAGATTAACACCTTTGGGTGGGCAAGATGAGCTGCATAATCCTTTGGTTGACTGTAAAAGCCCTCAAATTGAGTAGAGGCTACTGGCTCCAAAACCAAACCCTGATCTTTACGCCAAAGAGAAAGATAACAGGACCCTAGGAGAAAAAGGATTTAAAAAAATCATCAAGTCTGAAACTAAAAGGTGACAATGGTAAAAGTTCATCTGCTCATCCTAATACTCTTATCATATGGATACAGATGCTTCTTTGATTCAGTCTTGTACTTCCAATAAAGCCTAGAAGCTTTGAGACATGCAACATAACCGCATAAAGACTGTTCAAATTAAAAATCTGAGTTTTCATTTAAGGTCTAGGAGAATAAAGTATAAAACCATACCAGATTTACTATCGGTTGTAATTGAGCTGCCACCAGCACTACCAACAATAACAAGCAAAGAAGGTTCTGGATAAGAGTCAAAGCAGAGAGCATTCCGAGGGAATTGCTTTTTTAAGGCTAGGTCACTATTGATTGTAGAGGAAATAGAGGCACTTGGGTCATGACTGATCTCAATATGATGAAAAGCTCCATCAGATGTCAAAACGGTGAAGCTGCACCTGAGAACAAGCCCATCAATTTCATGCATGCCCTAATTCTTTACCTTCTATATTACTCAAGTAAATTTAGAAATCCAGTCAATCCGATCATCAAGCAAAGGAGGTTATATGAATTCAAACTGGAAAGAAAACTAGCACGAGGGAAGCTAAAGCTTACAAGAAAGATTGTTTTACATCGGAATCATCTGGTGCAATCAGACCTATTACTTTTGAAGATACTTTTAGATGCTTCGTAGTAATCCTTGTTATTTCTTCACCATTTGCCTTGATAAAATATATTACATCAGCATCATCAACCAATCCAAGAATATCATGAGATTCTGACCACGCTCCACACGCACATGAAATAATGCTCCCACCTGCTGAATGGAATCAAGTCGGAAATGGTTATAAACAACAAAGAATGGATTATATAAAGCATTTATAAACTTTAACAGATAAGTATCTTTTCTTCTGCCTTGAGCCATGACTGATGAGTACAATCCCATCCTTGTATCAATAAAAAGAATTCAAATATATGTTCATCGGAGTAATAATTTAACATAAATCTTACTAGTAAAAATGCCAAAAGGCTCCAGATAATCCTCCTCCTTTCGCAAAATAGTGACCTGATTTCCGGCAGCCACAGCGACACGCTCACCTCCAGGGGATACAATTAAAGACGCTGGTTTTTTTATTTTCTTCTGATTCTTGGAGCCAACCCATTTCTCTTTAAGCTGACTTAGACCTTCATTCAACAATAGCTCCGCAAAAGAATAAATTATTTTAACAAAAAGAAAATAGTTACTAATCCTATCAGTATCACCAATTGAATTACACCAAAAAGAATGGCATTTAAATCTAGTATACCTCGAGCGGAAAGAAGTGATAAGAAGCCGCCTTTATCAACTTCATTTGACTGAATTTATAGAAAAAGAATCAGAAATTGCAAAACTAAGCTGATCTGTTAAGAAGAAACAAAGGTTAAAACGAAAGGAGACCTGTTGGAGAGGAAGAGGAGGATAATTGGAAGTAAAAGGCCGGGAGGCGTGATGACGTGCTTCGTAAAGCACTTCTCTTACGGATTCCTCCATGGCCGCCTGCTACCGTCTCTGTTCTTCAAGATCTCAATTTAATTTCATTATTAGATGAAGAAGATGATGAATCACAGAGCTAATGAGCCGGGAGAATAACGGGTTCAAAGGGGGAAAACAAAAAGGCTTTGAATTATACAGCCCATCTTCACTGCTAAAGAATGGGCTTATAATGGGCTTTGGGAGCTTTTTTATCCATTCCAGTTTTGGTCTTCAATTTCACAATAAATGAAAATTTTGATTCACAATAAATCTTATATCATTATTTAATTTTTTTTCTATTTTTAAATTCGAAATAGTTTATAAAATTTGAGTCAATTCGAATCAAATATATTAATTTGAATAAGGTTTTTAAAATTAAATATAAAATTTTATTTATAATCTAACTAAATTTCAAGTTAAAACGTATAAATTAGGGAGCACATATAAAAAAAACTCTTTCATCAAAGTAACATAAGAGAAAGAACAAGAGATTTTTTGTGTGGAGAAAAACAAGAGACTTTAGTATAATAAATTAGATTTGATAATTTACTTGTCTAATGTTTAAATTTAATAGAGCTCACTAGGGAATTAATGATTATATTTATATAACTTAATATTTTGATGAATATTATATATATTAAAAAACTTTATGGGTAATATATCTTTTTGTAAATTTATGGGAATTTTTGTTTTTTCTTAATAAATTTATCGAAATTTCATTATAAATTTTTCTTGAAAATTTTGTCCAATGATTAATCTAATAATTTTTGAAATTGACAGGGACCCAAGGCGTGTATTTACACCTTTGATAATCAATTTTTTTAGATATTCAAATCGTAAAAGTCCACCCCAAACTCAAAAAACTGGATTACTCATCCAGGTTAACTCAAAATCGAATAACATGTTTCTATTTACTTGAAATTTGATTTATTTCTTTTAAATTAAATCGAATTTGACTCACTTCTAGATTAAAGTTTAACTAGAATTTGTATCACTTGGGAGTGAACAATTTTTTTATAAAATAAAATGATATTTAAAAAATCACAATTTTTAATTGATATTATTTTAGAAATACATGGGTAAATGAAAAAATGTACAAAAAATGGTCAATGGATAGTTCAAAAGCACCGAGGCCGGATGGATTTAATATGGGGTTTGTGAAAAGATACTGGAGCAAGCTGAAGGATGACATAATTAAGTTCTTCTCTGATTTTTACGATGGGGCAACATCGGATTCAAGTTTTAATCGATCCTTTATTGTCCTCACACCAAAGAACAATGCCCCGAACTCTATTGAGGACTTTAGACCTATAAGCCTCGTTGGGTGCTTGTACAAACTGCTGGCAAAAGTGCTGTCCATAAGGTTGAATGGGGCGATGACGGATATCATCGGAAAAACTCAATTCGCATTCTGTCCCGGAAAACAAATCCTGGATTGTGCGCTAATCTCCAACGAAGTGGTAGATTATATGGAAAAAAGTGGGCGGCCGGGAATCATCTTTAAAGCTGACTTCCGCAAGGCTTACGATTCGGTAGATTGGGGTTTTTTGTTGTTTGTGCTGAAGAAACTGAGTTTCGGAGAAAAATGAAGAAAATGGATCTTATACTGCATTTCGTCAGCAAACATATATGTTCTGGTCAATGGACACCCGACCCCTTTTTTTTGACATCCGTAGAGGCCTCTGCCAAGGGTGCCCCCTGTCTCCGCTGCTCTTTAATCTTGTAGCCGAGGCCTTAAGTGCCCTATTGAGATCGATAGCGAGTAAAGGATTCATTGAAGCTGTCGAGTTTGGTAGAAGCAACGTTAAGGTGTCACACCTTCAATTCGCGGATGACTTGATAGTATTTTGCGGAGCGAGCGAAATGCATGTGAGAAATGTGGTTAGGTTATTAAGGGGTTTCGAGTTAGCATCAGGGCTACGGCTAAATCTGCAAAAATCAAAATTAATTGACGTCAATCTGAGTTCTAATATTTTGGAGGAATGGGCTGAAAAAGTGAATTGCTCTACAGAAAGCCTTCTGTGCTCGTATTTAGGGTTGCCTTTAGGGTGCCCAAAGAACTCAGCAACACTATGACTTCCTGTGTTGGAAAAATTTAAGAAGAGGCTTGCCGGGTGGAAGGCCAAAATGTTGTCTTTCAGTGGAAGATTAGTGCTTGTCAAGGCGATTTTGTCAAACCTTCCGGTGTACTTCATGTCCTTATTCAAAATCCCTGCTTCAATTTCGGATCAACTGAACAGATTAATTACCAAATTCCTGTGGGACAGTTTAGAGAGGAGATCAATTCATTGGGTAGGATGGAAGGAGTTGTGTAAGCCTAAACTCAAAGGAGGCCTGGGACTTGTTGATACAAAGCTTAAAAATAGGGCACTACTAAACTCAAAGGATTTAGGGCTAATCCCAATTTTAACATTCTGTTTTGTATTTAAATAATTTGTTGACTGAGTCAACCTCACCAACTTGTGTGTAATGGGTTTATAACCTGATACACTAGGGTTAAAACTCTAAAAAAGGGTTTATAACTTGATACATGTGCTTATTGTTTTTAGTCTTTTACCTATACGCGCCGTTTCATGTAAAGGGTTAAAACCCCAAAAATACTAGGGTTTCACTATGTTGAATAAAACAAAATCTTTATGTCGTTCTCTCTTATCTTCTCTCATTTCTGAGCGGCTTTCAATTCAAAACTCCATTCTTTTCCTACTATTTTTCTTAATCTTTTACAATTCTTAGTTTAGTCTTCATCAGCATCAATTTTCGTTCGAAACCCAAAAGCGCAAAAACGCCGCGCCTAGTGCTTTTCGAAAAGCGCGCGCCTCCCGACGCCTCTATGCGCCTTCCGTGTCTCGCTGCGCCTTCGGTGGTGGAGGGGTTTTTCTCCGCGCCTCCCTTCGCCCAGCGCTTTAGGCGCGCCTAGGCGCGCTTTTTTAAACTAAGTTGTGTACGGTGATGTGTAGTCTCACCGGGATGGTTGTGCATGTGCAAACCATGTTTCGTCTATGCTTGTGTTATTACATCTCTTTCTTAAATGGTTTTGCTTTCAAACAAATATATATGTTTTAAACTGCATTGTTGATGTGTTTCAGTGCTCCGCTCACTAAGCTTTTAAGCTTGCGCTCTCTTTTTCCAACAATGTAGATCGTTAGAGGCTCCGGGAGGCAAGTGGGCAAGGGAGGAGTTCTTGGAGTTCTTGCTAAGCTCAAAGTATGATTTTTTTTGTGGTTGTAATAATGCTTAGACAATGGAAATACTAGACTTTATGTTAGGGAGTTGGTGTTCAAACTCTTATGTTTGGTTTTGTTTAAGTTGCTAGCATGTTTTAAATGTTGATAACATAATATGTTGAAGCTTGTTATGGCTTTTGGTAGATTACCTTGCATTTTGACTTGTTGGTGTTTTTGAAGCTAAGTGTTCTTATGTGCTTTGGGTTGAGATCCACTTTGTTGCGTGTATGCATGTTTGAAGTCGTGTTTAGGGTGTTTTGCCTCTAGATTGTTTGTATAATAAGTTGTTATGTGGTTTGTGGTGGTTCGGGGTAAGTTTGGGAACGTTTGAAGATGTCGAAATGTGTTTTCGGGCCAAACTGTGTCCAGGTGTTTCGGAACGCCTAGTGTAACCCCCTCGTCCCGGTCTGGCCGGATGACCGGTCCGAGTAGGCCACACGGTGAAAACCGAAGCGAAACCCGTTAAGGTTCCCCTTCGGTTAGCAACCCTATTTTTTTTCTTTTAATCTTATCTTCTCTAATGGCACATTTAAGTCCAATGTGATCATAACAGCGGAATGAAATGAGGAAGACAATCATCTGAACCCAAAACAGCAATTATACAGTCCAATTTTAATCCATTAGGCAGGCCGTTTCGAAACACCATTGTGGCGTATCGAAACGCCTTGACCTGGTCAACTACCCCAAGCCCATACGAGGAGGCCGTATCGAAACGGAGGTCAACCATTCCGAAACACCTTCAACGGTCAACTTCTCGTGGTCAACGAGATATTGACCGTTCCGAAACCTTTAGACCCGTTTCGAAACACCTTCATCTCGGCAATTTCTCAGATTTCCAGTAGCCAAAATGTTCCGAAACACGTATCGAAACAGGGGCTCACAGTGGCCAAACCGTATCGAAATGCGTTCCGATACGGAGTCCCTGAAGCCTTACCCGTTCCGAAACGGCCCAACTCGTTTCGAAACATGGGTTGTCTGCAACCCTCAAAAACCAGACTTAGGCATTTTTCAAGGATTCTAAAGGCCCTAAACGACCCCAAGAAACACTCAACATAAGCATACATGAACTAGAGGCATAGATCCTATGATAAACGTGCTCAAACACACAAGACATATGATGTAACACCCATTCATGGCATTTACCCAAAGGCAACATTTCGAATAAGGCATGCTTGAAGACTTAAAAGCCAAAAGGCACAATTATCTCAAATGGTTTACATGCCATTCAAAAGCAACTTAAACATCGATAAGGCATACCATCACACAAGCATTTGGCAAGACATAACGTGTTTACAATCAAAGTCAATCCTTAAACATCAACACATATAGGAGTCATACATAGATCATACAAACACACTCTTACCACATTGCTAAGCTACTACATAATTGCTAAACTATACTTGAGCAACCAAAACTTGGAAAGCCCCTTTCGTCTTGCTCCGAGCTAACACCACGCTAATGATCTGCATTGTTGAAAATGAGAGCGTAAGCTAGAAGCTTAGTGAGGATGCTCTAAAATCGAAAACATCAACAATGCAGGGTTCAAGCATGCAATCCCTTAATCTCACATACAACATACATAGGTAAACATCAAGTCAACCTAGCTAGTCTTTCAAGAGTCATAATATGGCATCTCACATCATACTAAGCTCAACATCACATATCAACATCATACATCACAATTATAAGAACAAGTTCAATTGGCCACTATTAGTTTATCCGGATGTGCGGATTTAATCTCAACAATCACTTTACCTCGGTGGGATTACACTCATCACCGGACCTCGCATGGGCAGGATTACACTCATCACCACATGCTCTACGGATGGGATTCCACTCATCATCTCGTAGAATATAAATAAATTTCCGGTGGAATGTTACATCACCGTACTCCTCCTTGATGACTCAACGCCATCAAGGCCACGTACGTTTTGACTCAATTTGTGTGCACACTAATCCTAATGATCGATCATTTACACCCGGTAAGTTAATTAGTGCCAATTTCATTTACCACATCACATATCCACCATTCATGTCTCATACTCATTATATATACATAGCAAGGCATACATATACAACCAAATCACACTTCACAATGACAAGTAGGCAATGACATGAATAACATAATAGAATTCAAGGAGTTAAGTTACCAATTTAACTCTCTCACATAGGAAAGGCCTACCAAGCACATTCCACCACATACACTATCCACACTTGAACCAACTTTAAAACATATTTAAAGTCACTCACCACCCTTCCTTAGCAACCAAAGCAAGCCTCCTAAATGCCCGGATTCGATCCCGATGCTCCACCAATGTCTCATCTTGTTTCTAGCCAAACAAAACACATCCATTACTTCACAAATCAATGCTAAAACTCAGTCATCATCTCACCCCATAAGTACAAGCCAAACTTCAACAAATTCCAATCCAAACAAGCACCCAAAAGTCCATTTTCGTGCTCCTTTAAAACCTAGCTGAAACCCCTATTTCCAAACACCCAAATGACACCTAAATGGTCCAAAAACACCTTCCTAACATCCCTAAACCATCAGCCCTTCAAATTAATCCTAAAACTCACCAAAAACCAAGTTTTAGACACTTTAATCATGGCCACAATGACCCATTTCGGGTTTTCACCCAAACTCTCTTATTTTAACATATTAGGTGTATTTTAAGGTGACTAAACCAAAACCCAACTTAATATTTCAAAACAAATTGAAAAACCCAATAAAAACTCAAACTTTCTTTAAACCTTAAATTTCCAAAAGTTGATAGTTTCAAAATCTACAACCATGCAAAGGTAGAGGATGAAGAGGAGAGTGAGAATATACAATTACCTTTGAAAAAGACCTTGAGATGAGGAAAAATTTTGATGGAATAGTATATGGGAGTTGAGAGGGGTTTAGGTTTGGGTTTCCACGTTGGAAGCAAGAAATGGAGGAGGGAAGACCATTTTTTTTGTTCTTTTTAACTTTTAAAAAAGGTTGTCTACTTTTAAATTATTTTGGGTTAAATTACCAATTTGGTCCCTCCTTATTATTTAAAACTCAATTAGCTCAAGCCAAGGTCAAATTGATTGAAATTAATTTTACTGACTCGGACCAACTAACCCAACTAACTCCTAACCCCAAAACACGGGTGTTACACCTAGTATGGATTCGGAACGGTCGAGCTCCAGGGGTACTCGTATCGGAACGGGGGTGGTGTCGTTTCAGTACGATTTGCCACTAGAGGTTCCTGTTTCGGAACCATGTAGGGTCGTTCCGTACGTTTGGCCACTAGAGGCTCCTATTTCGGAACAAGGTGGGACAGTTCCGGAATGACTTGATGTTACTTTTTGAATGAAGCCCGCATTTCGGAACGGGCAGGCCTGTTTCGAAACGTAGGCAGTTAAAAGGCATCTTTGAGGGTTTCAAATGTTACGTTTTAGTTCTTAATGCTTGTATGCTTCCTAGTTGAGTTATATGTGCCCCTTTGTGATGGTTTTGCGTCGTGAGCATGAAATTTGACAAATAAGCTACTTGGTAAGTTTAAATTATCGTATGCCCTCTGATTGGTTCGTACTTCGTTTTCGCTTCTCCGTTGTTGCCTTCACACATAGGATAAAAAGTGATATCTAGGCAAGATAAATAAAATGAAAAAAATTAGGGTTGCTAATCGGAGCGATGCCTTAACGGGTTTTGCTTCGGTTTTCCCCGTGTAACCCGTTCGGTTCGGTCTGTTGGCTAGGCCGGGACGAGGGGGTTACACTTGAGTATTAAATTAATTAGATGGAGTTCAAATCAAATAAACAATTTTTTTATAGAATCCGTTAGTTTTATTAAAATAAGAAATATCTATGATTACAATGAGGGTTTACAACCATAATCATAAACTAAACACATAATTTGGACATTTTTCTATAACCCAAAAGAAACTAGTCACTTGAGATCATATAAGGACTATACAATGAAAAGGTTAAAAAAACCTAATCAAAAGACTCGAATAAAAAATAGATACGAACAAATCTGACTGCATTGGAAAACGAACCACAAAATGAGATTATACTACTAAAAGACCATCTACAATCGCACATCATCATCGAACATCGTTAGAAAATTATCCACGAACACAAACTGTGTTTCCAAATCTAATCCAAATTCCAAGTCCAAAACAGAGATTACAGTCATAGTCACATATAGTACATATCAAAACAGATTAGAAACAAAATTAATCATTAATTACAAAATAAATAAGATAAATATAACACATATATATATGGAACACAAATCCTAAAAATACATCATATACTCAATGTTATAAGCTCTAAATTTAACTCTAAACTCTAAAAATATATCCTATACTCGATACCTTAAACTTTAATTTACCCTTAAATTTAATTTTTTAGTGTTAGAGTCACACATGGTAAATTAAAACCGAAACAAAATTTGAAGACAACCCAATTACACCAAAAGACAGTCGAATCTACATAGTCATATTCACAAATATTTTACCTATGATCAATCAAACAACCCTAGATTGAAAACCCTGAAAGAAAGGAACCCCTTTCCATTCACTCTATTCATCCAAAATTATTAATATGAAGTAGCACTAACCTCTCACTAGTACAACCCCCATGCATGCATGGATGCCAACTTATGACTCAGCAACTAAACTTTACCTAACTTTCTCTATCATCGAATTTATTCCAGTCCCTACATCCGCCATTACCGATACAATAAAGCTAAATAATCTCTAAAACTTAAGACTCAAATTTTAGGAATAGTTGACGGTCGCATCCAGCAGCGACCTCAACAAGTCAGCTTCCCCTATTGACTTCACTAGCCATGCCATTAGCAATGAGGTATATCCTTATGGAATTTGTTTATATAGTATAAGAGTTTTAAGTTTTATACGTTTTTCAGATCGTTGGATGCAGTAGCGGAACATTACGGGGTCTACGGGATGTAGCCCCCGCCAACTTTCTAATTTCTTTAGAAAAAAAAAGGTAAAATTAGTGTTGTAATCCTTCAATTTTTATAAAATTTTATTTTAGCCCCCCTCAAAACTTTTAGTCTTATTTTGGTCCCCTCCTTTACAAATTTTTAGTTCCTATATATATATATATATTTCAAAGAAAAATAAGGTTTATTACCCGCCTTCAAACACCAATTAATGGCAATGATAGAATCAAGCTCAATCACTAATCGCAATGAAACGCCTTCAGTCTGAATTGATGGCTACTTTTTTTTTCTCTTTTCATTGTATAAAGACATGACAGGAAAAATAATTGTTTATTATATGAACACCCTTGTTGTCTTAGTGGTAAATAATGATATAATTCATCCAGATGATCCGGGTTCGAGCATCAATTTTATACGGTGTGTGTGCCTTATTAAAAAAGACTAAAAAAGTTGAACAGATACTACCTTTGTATCACACCAATATATTCAAAAAAAATTTGTTCATTAGATTAATGTTTCTTCTTTTATTAGGAACCTCTCGTATTACACACATGGGCTTTGATCTTCTAATTTGACGCCTTGCAGGATTAAGAAAGCCAACTAATCAGAGTAAGAGGAATCTTTGAATTTCTCAAAATGCTACGGCAGAAGATGATAGATTCTTATCTTTTGAGACAAGGATTACTTCGTTTAGATTTACTTCCATTTTTTGCAATATCTAAAAGTGAATTGTTAGTAATTCTTTTTTTAAAGAAAAAATTGTACAAATAAAGCTACCTTCCTAACAGTATTAAGTATTTTGCAGACCCAGACTTGGTAATTTCTTTCAAAAAAAGGATTATTAAGTATTTCTTTTAAGTAAAATTCAAGATACTCTCTATTTTACAAGAAAATCCCTATAAGGATTCCCTACTGCGAACATATAATTAATTATGGATAATTGTAACTTTTATTTGAAGATTATTTTTTTAAAAAATTATTTTATTTTGAAATATAATTAATTGTATTTTGAGTCTCTAAAAATTTTAATATTTATTTAAAAATCACTAAAAATTAATGATATGTAACTATGTGTAGCCTTAATTATATATATATATATATCAGTGTGTGTCGTACGTTATAGAATTTTTCTTTTAAATATATATACGTAAAATAGAATTGAAGCACGTGAAAGACCAGCGGAATGTGCTGTTTCAGTGGTAAACACTAAACACAGCTGTCCACAAATTTAGAACTGATGCTCTCTCTACATATATGGTGGAATAAGTTGAGGCTGTTTCCCAGACAAGAAAAATTTAATCCTCTCCCTTAACTTTAGGTCTTTTCCTCCGATGAATACTTAAAACTTCTTTTTTGGGGAACCAAATTGGAACGGCACACACAAAATGAGGAACCTTCGGCTTTTACATATAATATATTCTAATCATTCAACCAGCTTTCCGTCTTTGAGAATCACCCATATTGCATTTTGTATGGACTTAAAAACCCTTTGGTTCAGCTCGTATTTAGTATTTATAGGGGGGAAGGCAGTTGAGAGGAATTCATAGAAACGAAGCAAATGGGAGTAGACATGGCGTGATATTGCTTCGGCTCATCTTTTTGTGCTTCGAGACGAGCCGAATCAATATCACTCTTGTATGCTTCTTTTCATGAAAAATGAACAACAACAAGCTTTGGTCTTTCATATTTCTATTTCTTTTTTCTCAACCTCTTCGGCTGCTTTCTTCTGCATTTGTTCAATCTTTGGTTCTTTAATCTCCACTTCATTATGCTTCAGTTTGCATATATACGTACAGTAACTCTGTTGATACCGCTCGCAGCTACAGTGATTACAAAAAATAAGAGATGATATGACGCTTAATCACATGGATGGACTAGGGCTAGGGCAATCGCCCCTCTAAAAATTTAAAATTTATATCTGATTTATAATTTTTTTAGAAAATTTTTATATTTTTTTTATCAAAAATTTATTTTCACGTCTCTTAAAATTTTATAAGTTTACTCGCCTAAGATAATAAATACCCTTCGTCTCTGCTTCATCCCAAATCACAACACAACCATCCAACTCCAACATATCTAACAAAAACGCAAGAAAAACCATACTTCTATCTTCTGGTTAACTAGTACCAACATAGCTTTTGCTTTTATTAGGAGGTTTTTTATATGGATTAATATCTTATACATTGGCGGTGGAAACTGAAAGTTTTCACAAGCGCCTTAGTTTTAAGGTATAGAGAGTCAGTTTAAGATTTTAGGTGTAGAGGTTTAGAATTTAGGAATAGTTATTTCAATTTAAGGTTTACGGTTATAATTTAAGTTTTTTAGGTTAGGATTTAGTTTTTAGAGTAATATGATGAGGATTTAGGTTTTAACCTATAAATCTTAAATATTCAAAAATAATTATATATATTAAAAACAAAATACCCTAACATTTTCAAATATTTCTAAAACAGTCCCTAAAACCCCAAATTCAGCCACTCTCGTTGGCGTTGGCCGCGTTGCCAGCGACGGAATGAAGCGTCCTCCCCTCATCAAAAGACCCACACACCGTCCGCCGTCTGTTCTGTCACCGTTCGTCGCGAATCGGTAAAATGAACCATTCGACGATTTCTCATCCGTTCGACGTTTCACATGACATCGATCGATTTCCGGCGACAGGATGGTGGGGTAAATGATCGTGATGGTCCGACGACCGATGTGGTGGGCAGCGGCGGAATCAGCTTAAATCAGGATTTAGGTTTGGGGAGTTAGAGATTTTGAAATTTAGGGGCTTTTTTGTGAAATCTAGAAAATTTAGAGATTTTTTTAAAATAATTATTTTTTAATTTTTAAAAAATTGAAAAATTACCATATGGCATGTCACGTCAACAAAGTGCCACGTGGCACTACCATGCCATCCCTCTATGCCACGCTTGCGTGCCATGTCAGCCTCAAACGGTCAACGCCTGTTGACTAACGGTTTTATCCACTGAGAGTGAAAATTGAATGAAAATCAAACGTTAAGTGCTTGTTTGCACACAAAAAAAGAATAAGTGGCGAATTGACCAAATGGTGAAACGTTGGGGGCTATTTTTAACTCATTTTTCTAGGATCATGTGTGATCACTCATATTGCACATGTCTAAAAGTATGAGTTAAGAGAAACTTTTAAATAGATTAAAATATTTTTAATATATTATTAATTTGATATCTAAAAAATAAATTAATAATAATAATTATTATTATAAATAGAAATTCATTCATGAATGAAAATTATTAACCTAATTTAACATTTAAAAACAAATTCTTAAAAAAATAAACAGAGACGTGTATATTAAAATTAAAAATCAAATTTATTAATATATGATGTGTAGAGAATTTTTTAATATTATGAAAGGCTATGGACGAGAATTGATTAGATGGTTAAAATAAGGGTGTTTAAAAATATTCATCTCAGTTGATTTAGTCTGTTGACTCGTCAACTCGTTCAAAAAATTTAAATAATTTTTTAATTTTTTACCTTTGGGAGGATACCCAGCCTTCATTTTCCATGTCGGATCATAAAATTTTAAATTTTCATATACCTGATTAATTAAATACCTGAACGTATTTGAAATTAAAATATTCCCTATGCACTTTCAATTCAGTCATGGCCGCTTACCTACTTAACTCTATCCAAAATGTAGTTGGATTGGGATACCCTCTCCCTCCCTCCCTCCCTCCCTCCCTCCCTCCCTCCCTCCCTCTCTCTCTCCCCCTCTCTCTCCATCCTAAAATTTAAGAGAAGAAAAGGCAAATATGATCCATCGTTTTTATTTATTTTGGTTCACATTAAATTTAGGTTTGATTTTAGACAACCCTTCTTACTTCCCTACACTTATTAATTATTATCAATACACCTTTAAATAAGAAAAATGATTGTACATGTATTTTTATACAATGTATAAATTATTCAGATTTTTTTCTATTTATTAATAAGAGGATATTTCATATTTAAAAAATACCTAAACTCGTGCTTTTTAACTTTTTTATTCAATGATGTTATAATAATATTTCAAGACAAATGTCGGTGTTCAAACCCACATAACGTGAGCAATGAATAAGTATCTATGACCATTAGGTCAATTAATAGATCTCAGATCAATGCCCCCTAAATTTTTTTTTACCGTTGTACCCTTATTTAATTTTTTAAATTGGCTTATTCATGAATTTATCCCCCACTTTCAAACATTTTATGTTTTGCCCCCAAACCCCAAATCCCGGCTCCGTCCTTGTAACTAATATTTATGTTTCCCCACTATCGACCAATTTTTTTTTCTTCCAAAATGTTGGTAAATAGACCTCTTGGGTCCTCAAAATTTTCAAATTAGTCCCTGAAACAATTTAATCTCCATAATTGATAAGAAGAGTCTGTTTGGTTCTAAAAAATATTTTTTGTTTTTGTTTTTCATTTTCAATTTCCAAAAAACTAGAAAATACATTTGGTTAATAGAAATAAAAACTTGTTTTTAAAATAAAAATAATAAAAATATGTTTGGTATCTAATTTTTTAAAATAGAAATAAATAAATAGTTACTCATTGTATAATTAAATTAAAATATAATTATCAAAAAAGGTTATTATAATAAAAATAAAACATGATTAAAAAACCAAAATTTTAAAATTGATATTAAAAGAATTCTAACCCGTGTTAAATAGAGCTAAAATCTAAAAACCTTTGTTTTTGTCTTTTCCACTTTTTAAAAATATTTTCAAAGAAAATAGTGAAGACATCTTTTTTATATGTTTTCAAAATTTCACTCATTTTTATTTTTATTTTCTAAAAATTATTTTTAAATTTTGCAACTAAACATGCTATGTTTGTTTAACCAGAGAATACCTAAAATTTTAAATTCACATTTTTATGTTTTTTCTTTGTATTTTTATTGATAATTTAACCAGAGAATACCGGTCCGAGTGGGCTGCACGGGGAAAACCGAAGCGAAAACCCCTTAAGGATTCCCCCTCGGTTAACGACCCTAAAATTTTCTTTTTGTTTTATCTTTATCTTGTCTATATGCATAAATTAATCCTACATAAGGCACAGCAGCGGGAATACAAACATTTGCAACGTACATCGACCAACCAAGCATTAAAAAGCTCATTTTAATGTTCTACAACAGGCCGTTTCGAAACGCCCTTAGGGTGTTCCGAAACGCCTTGACTTAGTCAACGGGCCAGGGTCAACTATAAGGTGACCGTTCCGAAACAGGGGTGACCCGTATCGGAACGACCTTGACGGTCAATATCTCGTGGTCAACGAGATTTGACCGTTTCGAAACATCAAAGGCCCGTTTCGGAACGCCTTCATCTCGTCAATTTCTCAAATTTCCAGTAGCAAAAATGTTCCGAAACGACCCTCATCCGTTTCGAAACGGTAGGCCATTTGTAAAGGACCCGTTCCGGAACTAGGGGACCCGTTCCGAAATGCCCCCTGTCTGCAGACACTATTTGGCTGTTTTAAGGCACAAGGGTGCCCTAAAACACCTCCAAAACACCTCAGAACACCATACAAATTAAACACAAGGTATACCAACCATACTAGCATGCTTCACAAGATTTAGACATGTCTAACACTAAGGCAACATCCCACAAACATACATTCATTCAAACATCATTCAAACTTAAAGAAGGCCTCTAAGGCATTTAGCTAGCATTCAAAATAAGCAATTAGGCATGAGTTAACATTCATCATGGCAACACAACCATGCAAAAGCAAGATATAAGGGAGTCTATACATGCTCCTAAACAACCAACAACTACTCAACAAAACCATACATGTCCCATTGCTCAAACTATTACATGTCTAACATTAAAAATCCATACTTGATGAACTCAAGCCAAAACCCACACTTGGAGGCCCTCCACTTGCCCGAGCAACCCACGAACTAAGGATCTGCAATGTTGAACAAAGAGAGCGTAAGCAATGATGCTTAGTGAGGGTAAGCTCTAAAAACAAACCTCAACATTGTAGGGTCAGAGCACGATCTAGCCAATGTAAAACACAACCATACCAAGGGTCCACAAGAGCCATGAAGTAAAGATGCATGAGCAATATACAATATAAATGCCATGATCATAAGCTCAACTTTACAATACGTGTAATCACATTTAACATTCAATTCATAGCTCATATGTCACAACACATTGATACACATATCAATCAACATTGGCACCTAGTTAAGACCCGAATACGCGGATAGACACGTTGGAACTCACATCCAACAACCATATTACCTCACGGTGGGATTTCACTCATCACCGGTCTCGCGGAGGGGATTCAACTCATCCTCACGCCCCGTCGATGGGATTCCACTCATCACCGACTACATTTAAATACAATTTCCGGGCGAACCCGTACTCCTCCTTGGTGACTCAATGCCACCAAGACCACGCGCGACTTTTGACTCATGTGTACACACTAACATCCTAATGATCGATCATTTGTATTCAGGTATACTAGTGCCAACATTTACTCATTTCTCATTACTCATTTCAACCAATTCCGTGCTTAGCACGTACTCACCAACAACATCATCATGCATGTCTCAATCATCACATTTCATATCTCATTCCACATGTATAATACAATATACATAACCATTCATATCACATATCATACGAGACATACACAATCACATAGAAGAGTTCATCCAAAGGCTCTAGATCAAGTTTAGGATTAGGCTACCACCCTAATCCTAACTCTAGGTGGGTCTACCAAGCCCAACCTAGTCCATATACTCGAACCAACTATTTTAAAACCTTTAAAAGCAAACAACCACTCACCTAGACACCCAAGCTCAACGACCAAGCAAGCAACCGCCTTCAACTTTCCGGATCCGGTCCCAAAGCCTCTTCCACGTTTCCTCTTGCTTCTAGTCAAACAAAACACATACATTACTTCTCAATCCAATGCTAATTCAACCATCAATCGACTTTGCAAATCACAACCCAATTTCCTCAAATTCCCAAACCACATAACATCTCAAAAACCCAATTTTCGGACTCCAACAACCATTGGCTGAAATACCCATATCCAAGCGCCCAAATGACTTCCAAAACATCCAAAATCACCCTCCTAACATAGGTAGACCATCAGCCCTTCAATTCCAACACTAAACCTCTCAAAAACCCAATTTTTCATACTTTAAAATTTGCCCTAAGGACCCACTACGAAATTTCATCCAAAATCAACCAAATTAATATATGTTGTATATTTCATTATGATTAAACATAACCCCAAAACAATTTCTCAAAACAAATTGAAAAACCCCACCAAAAACCCAAATTTCCATATGAACCCTAAATCCCAAAACTCAATATTTTTGAAATCTAAGACAATAGATAAGTATAGGATAGAGATGAGGTTAAGAAAATATGTTTACCTCTTAATTTGATGTTGAAATCGATTAGCAAAGTCAATGGAATAGTAACTAGGGTTTTAGGAGAGTTTGAAAATGGGGGAGAGGGTTTTGAAATTGGGAAAGGGAAAATGAGGAGGAAGATGACAACTTTTCCATAAAAGTTGTCTTGCTTTATTTAGAATGTGGGTAAATCACAACTTTGGTCCCTCCCTCTTTATTAAGGTTCAAATAGGTCATTATTCATAATTGGTTTATTTTAATTACATTTTATTTGACTCGAACAACCACCCGGCTAACTCCTAGGCCCAAGACACGGGTGTTACAACTCTCTCCCACTTAAGGAATTTCGTCCCCGAAATTACCTGGTGGAAACAAATACAGAAACTGCTCAACCATATCTACTTTCCTCTCCCACGTGGCCTCTTCCACGCCTCTATGTCTTCACAACACCTTGACCAACTCTATGGTCTTGCCGCGCAACACCTTACTATCAGAAGCAAGTATCTCAACGGGTTCTTCATTATAGGACAAATCCGGATTTAACTCTATCTCCTCAACGGGCATCACATGAGAAGGATCTGATCTATATCTCCTAAGCATAGACACATGAAAGACATCATGGATCTTCTCTAACTCCGAAGGTAACCTCAAGCGATAAGCTACATGCCCAATCCGCTCAACTATCTCATACGGACCAATGAACCTCAGACTCAATTTGCCCTTCCGGCCAAATCTCATCACCTTCTTCCACGGAGATACTTTCAGAAACACTTTCTCACCCACTGAGTACTCAATCTCTTTCCTCTTCAAATCTGCATAAGACTTCTGACGATCGGAAGCTGCTTTCAAACGGTCACAAATCAACTTCACTTTTTCTGTAGTTCCTTTAAGCAAGTCTGGCATAGGTAACAATCTCTGACCTATCTCAGCCCAACAAATCGGAGTCCTACATCGTCTACCATACAAAGCCTCATACGGTGCCATCTGAATACTAGACTGATAACTGTTGTTGTAAGCAAACTCAACCAACGGTAAGTGCTTCTCTCAAGAACCCTGAAAATCAATCACACAACAACGAAGCATATCCTCAAGAATCTGTATCACTCGCTCTGACTGCCCATCGGACTGCGGATGATAAGATGTGCTGAAATGCAAACGGCTACCCAAAGCACTATGCAAGCAACTCCAGAACCTCGAAGTAAACCTAGGATCCCTATCTGAAAAAATAGACTTCGGAACTCCATGAAGTCTCACAATCTCACGGACGTACAAGTTTGCCAACTTGTCTAAGGAATCCGTAGTGTTCACTGCTAAGAAGTTAGCACACTTATTGAACCTATCAACAATCACCCAAACTGAGTTCTTCTTTGAAGGAGACAAAGGCAACCCCGACACAAAATCCATGGTGATCCTCTCCCATTTCCATTCCGGAATCTTCAAAGGCTGTAGCAAACCTGAGGGAACCTGATGTTCTGCCTTCACTCTCTGAAAAACCATACAACGGCTTACATACTCGGCTACATCTCTCTTCAAACCAACCCAGAAGTAATCATCCTTCAAATCTCGGTACATCTTAGTACTACCCGGATGCATAGAAAAGGGACTCGAATGTGCTTCACTCAAAATCTGACGTCTCAACTCAACATCTTCCGGTACAACAATTCTATTTCTAAAGCACAACAACCTCTTACCACTGAAACTATACTCAGTCGGTCTTCCTTCGGCTATGTCTTGAACATGAGGAACTAGGCTTGCATCTTGCAACTGTTTCTCTGTAATCAACTGAATCAAAGAAGGCTTCACTTGCAACTCGGTGATCAAACCACCATCATCGGACACACTCAATCTAGCAAACATAACTCTCAACTCAACGACCACTTTTCTACTCAAAGCATCGGCTACTACGTTTGCTTTACCCGAATGGTACTCAATGGTCAAATCATAATCTTTTAACAACTCTAGCCATCTCCTCTGTCTCAAGTTCAACTCTTTCTGTGTCATCAAGTACTTCAAGCTCTTGTGATCGGTGTAAACTATACACTTCTCACCATACAAGTAATGACGTCAAATCTTCAATGCAAAAACAACTACGGCCAACTCTATATCACGAGTAGGATAGTTCTTCTCATGAATCTTCAACTGTCTAGAAGCATAAGCAACAACTCTCCTATCTTGCATCAAAACACATCTTAAGCCTACGTAGGAAGCATCACTGTAAATCACAAACTCCTTACCTGAAACAGGCTGCACTAACACTGGAGCATTCGTCAAAGCTTCTTTCTATTTTTCAAAGGCCTTCTGTCTTGCATCTGACCATTCATACTTAACTCCCTTTTGCAACAACTTGGTCAAAGGAGCAGCTACTCTAGAGAAGCCATCAACAAATCTCCTATAGTAACCGGCTAATCCTAGGAAACTCCTAATCTCAGTCACGGACTTAGGTTGTTTCCACTCAATAATAGCCTCAATCTTCGATGGATCAACTCGGATACCTTCGGCTGAAACAACATGACCAAGAAATACAACCTCTCGAATCCAAAACTCACATTTACTAAGCTTCGCATACAACTGATTGCTCAACAACCTCTGTAAAACAAATCTCAAGTGCTCATCATGCTCTTCTTCTGTCTTCGAGTACACAAGTATATCATCAATGAAGACAACCACAAACCGGTCTAAATAGTCTCTGAAAATTCTGTTCATCATGTCCATGAATGCTGCTGGTGCATTCGTGAGCCCAAATGGCATCACAAGAAACTCATAGTGACCATATCTAGTCCTGAAAGCTGTATTCGGAACATCACACTCTTTCACCTTCAACTGATAGTACCCGGATCTCAAATCTATCTTCGAGAATACTGAATCACCTCTCAACTGATCAAACAAATCATCTATACGAGGCAACGGATACTTGTTCTTCACAGTCAACTGATTCAACTGTCTGTAGTCAATACACATGCGCATGCTACCATCTTTCTTTTTCACAAACAACACTGGAGCACCCCACGGAGAACTACTAGGCCTAATGAAACCACGGTCTAATAATTCTTGCAACTGACTCTTTAATTCTTTCAACTCTTTCGGAGCCATACGATACGGGGCTATCGAAACTGGGTTAGACCCTGAAACTGTCTCAATCACAAACTCAATATCTCTGTTAGGAGGCAAACCCGGCAACTCTTCAGGGAACACATCTGGAAAGTCACACACTGTTCTGATATCTTTCGGCCTGGCTTCACTCATATCCGGATTCATAACATAAGCTAAATAGGCCCCACATCCAGAGTCCATCAACCTATGAGCCTCTAAAGCTGACACCACATTAGACAAGAACTTAATGTTCTCGCCCACTACCACTACCTCATAGTCATCAGAAAGCTTCAAGGAAATTCTCTTTGTCTCAAAATCTACACTAGCCCGATGCTCAACCAACCAGTCCATACCCAATATAATATCAAAACCGTAGAAGGGAAGTTCCATCATATCAACTGAGAACACATGACCCTGAATCTTCAGTGGACACCTCCTATACATACGTCTAACCACAACTGTCTCACCAAAAGAACTAGTAACATGCATACCTACATCTAAGATCTCAACAGGAATATCTAACTTTTGTGCATGCTCACTCAAAATGTAGGAATGCGTAGAACCCGAATCAACCAAAGAAAGCAAAGACATAGACTGTAACTCGAAATTACCTGCTATCACATCGGTGTCGTTCCCGGCCTCTCTCTGAGCATAGACTCTCGCTGGTCCTCCCGCCTCTGGCTGCACAGCCACAACATGAGCAAGGTTCCTCTGAGCATCTACCCTAGGTGCATCAGCCCTAGGCTGGAAGTAGCCACGACCGCGCCCACGGCCTCTCTGATAATCATTCGCTCTCGCAGGAGCCTGAGCAACGTTCGGCGCCTGAGCCGCCTGATGCGGACAATCCCTCCTAAAGTGGTCCCTCGAACCACAGTTCCAACAGGCATGGAAGCTACCCCAACACTCACCAGCATGCTGCCTCCCACAATGGGTGCACTCGGGCAACCGCCCTCCTCCTCTATGGCCCTGATGGCCCCTACCATGGTGGCCACCGCCACGCCTATGGTCAAACTGATGTCCGCCACCTCTGTGCCTCTTGGCATCTCTACCATCAAAGTTGTTGTGCCTCTTACCAGAACTAGATCCCCCAGAACGCTTGGCCAGCCCCAAGCTATACTCAATGTCCTTGGCTCTAGCAACCAAGACATCAAAGTCAGAATAATCAGAAGCCAAGGTATACCTCTTAACTTCCTCATAAAGTCCGTATCTGAAATGATCACATCGAGCCCTCTCAGTAGGTACTAACTCCGGAGCATACTAACTTAGACGAACAAAACGAATCTCATAATCAGTCACAGAAGCATCTCCTTGAGTGAGAGCCATGAACTCTATCTTCTTCTCATCTAGGTACCTCGGTCCCAAGTACCTCTTCCGGAAAGCAGACTCAAAGAAATCCCAATCAATCTCTGCCTCTGGAACCCCGGTAGTAATGGTGACCCACCAGGTGTAGGCATCACCCTGAAGCAACGAGATCACACAACCCAACCTACGTGCGCCCGCACAACCCATCTGAGCTAAGATACGAACTGTCTTCTCCAACCATAACTCCGACCTCTCCGGAGTAGATCCTCTAAACTCTTCGGCCCCTAAGCTACGGAGCCTCTCCAAAGGTAAACTAGCATTATCACACCTAGGCTGAGCTGCAGCCTGAGCTCCCGCAACTGCGGCCTGGAATGCTCCCGCTATTGCTTGCACTAGCGGAGTCATGTCAATTCCAGCTGGACCTTGGCCACCTTGTGGTCCATTTCCTCCGGCTCCATCCTCGCCCCCAACTCCAGGTGGAGGAGGTAGTGGTGGTGGAGGTGGTGGAGGAGCGCCAACTCCCGCGGCCACCGGCCCTTCAAGGTGAGCCTCCACACCAACTGCCGGCTCAACAGGAGCCGCAACTCGTGGTTCCTGACGAACCAACTTCGGTCTACCTCTCGGTCTAGACATCGCTCTCACAGATATCAACTACAACCACAACAACAAAACATACAAGTTGGGTTAGCAAGGCAAGGCTTCCAAGTGTTCAAGTATGTTTCCTCACTTAAAAATCATTTTTTTCCAATGTAATAGCAGCAATGAGACCCACACACACATGCTTTAAAATAAAACAATCAGCATATTTGTCACACAGCAATCATTCTTGCAAAACAAGCAAACACCGTGCAATTCAATTTAAAAACTTAAACTTACCTCACTTACCTGCCCAAGGTCTCGGTAACCTTAGGCTCTGATACCAACAAGTGTAACCCCCTCGTCCCGGTCTGGTCGGATGACCGGTCCGAGTGGGCCGCACGGAAAAAACCGAAGCAAAAACCCCTTAAGGATTCCCCCTCGGTTAACGACCCTAAAATTTTCTTTTTGTTTTATCTTTATCTTGTCTATATGCATAAATTAATCCTACATAAGGCACAGCAGCGGGAATACAAACATTTGCAACGTACATCGACCAACCAAGCATTAAACAGCTCATTTTAATGTTCTACAACAGGCCGTTTTGAAACGCCCTTAGGGTGTTCCGAAACGCCTTGACTTAGTCAACGGGCCAAGGTCAACCATAAGGTGACCGTTCCGAAACAGGGGTGACCCGTATCGGAACGACCTTGACGGTCAATATCTCGTGGTCAACGAGATTTGACCGTTTCGAAACATCAAAGGCCCGTCTCGGAACGCCTTCATCTCGTCAATTTCTCAAATTTCCAGTAGCAAAAATGTTCCGAAACGACCCTCATCCGTTTCGAAACGGCATGCCATTTGCAAAGGACCCGTTCCGAAACGCCCCATGTCTGCAGACACTATTTGGCTGTTTTAAGGCACAAGGGTGCCCTAAAACACCTCCAAAACACCTCACAACACCATACAAATTAAACACAAGGTATACCAACCATACTAGCATGCTTCACAAGATTTAGACATGTCTAACACTAAGGCAACATCCCACAAACATACATTCATTCAAACATCATTCAAACTTAAAGATGGCCTCTAAGGCATTTAGCTAGCATTCAAAATAAGCAATTAGGCATGAGTTAACATTCATCATGGCAACACAACCATGCAAAAGCAAGATATAAGGGAGTCTATACATGCTCCTAAACAACCAACAACTACTCAACAAAACCATACATGTCCCATTGCTCAAACTATTACATGTCTAACATTAAAAATCCATACTTGATGAACTCAAGCCAAAACCCACACTTGGAGGCCCTCCACTTGCCCGAGCAACCCACGAACTAAGGATCTGCAATGTTGAACAAAGAGAGCGTAAGCAATGATGCTTAGTGAGGGTAAGCTCTAAAAACAAACCTCAACATTGCAGGGTCCGAGCACGATCTAGCCAAGGTAAAACACAACCATACCAAGGGTCCACAAGAGCCATGAAGTAAAGATGCATGAGCAATATACAATATAAATGCCATGATCATAAGCCCAACTTTACAATACGTGTAATCACATTTAACATTCAATTCATAGCTCATATGTTACAACACATTGATACACATATCAATCAACATTGGCACCTAGTTAAGACCCGAATACGCGGATAGACACGTTGGAACTCACATCCAACAACCATATTACCTCACGGTGGGATTTCACTCATCACCGGTCTCGCGGAGGGGATTCCACTCATCCTCACGCCCCGTCGATGGGATTCCACTCATCACCGACTACATTTAAATACAATTTCCGGGCGAACCCGTACTCCTCCTTGGTGACTCAACGCCACCAAGACCACGCGCGACTTTTGACTCATGTGTACACACTAACATCCTAATGATTGATCATTTGTATTCAAGTATACTAGTGCCAACATTTACTCATTTCTCATTACTCATTTCAACCAATTCCGTGCTTAGCACGTACTCACCAACAACCATCATCATGCATGTCTCAATCATCACATTTCATATCTCATTCCACATGTATAATACAATATACATAACCATTCATATCACATATCATACGAGACATACACAATCACATAGAAGAGTTCATCCAAAGGCTCTAGATCAAGTTTAGGATTAGGCTACCACCTTAATCCTAACTCTAGGTGGGTCTACCAAGCCCAACCTAGTCCATATACTCGAACCAACTATTTTAAAACCTTTAAAAGCAAACAACCACTCACCTAGACACCCAAGCTCAACGACCAAGCAAGCAACCACCTTCAACTTTCCGGATCCGGTCCCAAAGCCTCTTCCACGTTTCCTCTTGCTTCTAGTCAAACAAAACACATACATTACTTCTCAATCCAATGCTAATTCAACCATCAATCGACTTTGCAAATCACAACCCAATTTCCTCAAATTCTCAAACCACATAACATCTCAAAAACCCAATTTTCGGACTCCAACAACCATTGGCTGAAATACCCATATCCAAGCGCCCAAATGACTTCCAAAACATCCCAAATCACCCTCCTAACATAGGTAGACCATCAGCCCTTCAATTCCAACACTAAACCTCTCAAAAACCCAATTTTTCATACTTTAAAATTTGCCCTAAGGACCCACTACGAAATTTCATCCAAAATCAACCAAATTAATATATGTTGTATATTTCATTATGATTAAACATAACCCCAAAACAATTTCTCAAAACAAATTGAAAAACTCCACCAAAACCCCAAATTTCCATATGAACCCTAATTCTCAAAACTCAATATTTTTGAAATCTAAGACAATAGATAAGTATAGGATAGAGAGGAGGTTAAGAAAATATGTTTACCTCTTAATTTGATGTTGAAATCGATTAGCAAAGTCAATGGAATAGTAACTAGGGTTTTAGGAGAGTTTGAAAATGGGGGAGAGGGTTTTGAAATTGGGAAAGGGAAAATGAGGAGGAAGATGACAACTTTTCCATAAAAGTTGTCTTGCTTTATTTAAAATGTGGGTAAATCACAACTTTGGTCCCTCCCTCTTTATTAAGATTCAAATAGGTCATTATTCATAGTTAGTTTATTTTAATTAGATTTTATTTGACTCGAACAACAACCCGGCTAACTCCTAGGCCCAAGACACGGGTGTTACATTTACACCTGCTCAAAAGTTAAATATTAGAGCTAATTTTTAACATTATGCATAATTTAATTTTACACCTTCAAAATTTGTGATTTCGCACCACTAAATTTTTAATATAAATTTTTAAGTGTCTTCACTTCTAACAGAAAAATTAGTATTCGTAACGGGCATCATTCACTTTTATTTTTAATGATAGTATAGTTGTCAGGTTGGTGTATGGCTTCAGTTGCAAGTCTTAGTTTATGCCACTATTTTAATTCAGTTTAAAGCATTGCAAGCTTAGGCTGTTTGAATTATTAGTTTTCGGAAACTTGTTTCCCTGAACATGGTTGGCAATTGGCATAATAGGAGTGTCAATGAAGTGCTCCATGAACCTAACCTGGACTGGACTCATCCTGTTGCTTAATTGTGGGATTTGTTTTGGTTCTCGAAAGAACTCTATCTTATTTATTGAGAAATTATTTATAGAATCTAAATATATTAGGACTCATTTAAAGGATTTAAAATTACAAGAGGCTAAATATATATTTTTAGGAATTTCTTTAAATATTTTTTTAGAAGGGACCACAACCCCACATAATTCAATATTATTTATAGATGAGACCATTTAAAAATATCTAAATTTATGGATGCCAACAACTAATTATATATTTTTAAGAGGATTAAATAACAATTTTACTATTATAGCAATATATATATTTTAAATTTTAATTTTTTTAGAGGGTTGTAACTCTACGGGTTCCTCTTACGTTCCGTCTGATGTCCACGGGACCCTTCATAGTACCATCCCTGCCCCTAACGATTTTACTTTAGCGGCTAGCAGTCACTTCTTTTGCTAGGGTTGCTGAGAAAGTATCTCTTAATTTGATTTATGACAAACCAAATTTGCATGATTTGAAACAGACTTGCTTGAAAGATGATGAAATAAAAAAATGAGGTATGCCAGAAAAACTAAAAGTGACCAAAATAAAAATAATGTAAAGGTTCAGTGATAAAATAAAAAAATATAAATTTTAGTGATCAAATAGGAGTGAAGAAAAAGTTAAATGATGAAAAACTTAATTTACTCTAACAATCATAATACATTCGAAATAGGGTAAACTATATAAATGACCAACTAACTATGGGGTTAGTGTCGATATGATCACTATACTTTTAATTTTGGCAAATATACCACTAAATTATTTAATTAGTTCTAATCAGGCCACCAACTTCTTGTTAAATAAACTGATATAATTACACATCCGGTCCCCGTTATTTACATAATCTATCAATTTGGTTTTAATTTTAATTTCGTAAAATAAATTAATTATTCAATTAGGTGCATGTCACCACCTTATTGGAGAAGGTTACCTACTTTAATTTAAGTTATTTTCCTCCTCCAATCAAGTGATGACATTAAAAAAAAGAAAAATTAAACCAAGAAAATTGGCCCTACATGGAATTGAACCTAGATGCTCTTAGTATAATGCACGCAAGCTTACCACTGGACTAAGCCTAATTTCGTGAAATGTTGTGCAAAATATACTATATGTGTTGATTAATTGTTCATGACAGAAAAAATGAAGTAAATGTAATTTTAGGGGACTCGAACATGACACACTTATGATGCATAAAAACATCTAAACCAATTAAATAAATCTAATAATTAAATTTAACAACATTTTGTATATATTTTAAATTATAGTTAGTGCACGATTTAAAATAAAAAATTTAACTTATTTCCTTGGAGGACATGACCCATTTTCATTTAATTTATTTTCCTCCTCCAATAAGGTGGTGACACGTGTCACCACTTAATTAAATAATTAATTTATTTTATTAAATTAAAATTAGGACTAAATTGATAGATTCTGTAAATAACGGGGATCAAATGTGGAATTATACCAATTTATTTAACAGCCACGTCAGTCTCTCCGTTATTTTTTAACGGTTGGTGACCTGATTGGAACCAATTAAATAATTTAGTGGTATATTTACAAAAATATAATGGTCATATTGACACCAACCTTATAATTAAGTAGTTTACCCTTCGAAATGAGATGGTTTTAAAAAAACTAATTTCCTTTTAAAAAGTAATTTAAAATTTCATATTATTTGTATAAATAAATTATTGAGTCCAGCTCCAAATCCGCGTCTCTTTCTGCTTCTTCTTCTTGCGCATTCTCTCTCTAATTATTAGCGTCTTATTCAGCCGCTCATCTCCGATCTGTGAAAGGTAAAATCTCCATAAATTTTATTGAATTTTAAGATTATATTGTAGAATTCCCCTTTCAAACTTTTGTTTTAGTTTGTAATTAGGGTTCCGTACAGTGGTTTTGGGTGTTCGAAATTGATGCATTGATCCGCTTTTTGTATATATACCCAGGGTTCTGTTTATTTGCAATACTAGTTATTATATTCTTTTGCTTGCAACGATTTAAATGATCGAGTTCCTTAGTGTTAATTTTATTTAATTTGAATCTACTTTGGTCTTGGAATTCTCTTTTCTTTTCTTTGTCAAGTTTCAGAGTTTTAAGTTTTTTTTAATGTCAAATTGGCTGCATAATTGATCTCTAATATTAATTGTTCCTCTCAACTGTTAAGTGTGTAAATAGAGATGGAAATAGGGTTTTCATAGATCTATTTGATTCATTTACTGCATATTCGTTTCCTTTTTTCTTTTTCATTTACTCTGTTTCAACTAATTTTAAGGTAACAGTGTAGGTTTTACATTTGTGTGTTAACCTTTCATTGTTTTCAGGATTGAGGTGCTGGAATATCTATCAATATTTACCTCTGACTTTATGTACATCTAATTTGTTATATTTGTTGGTGTTTCACTTTTCAGAAATATTATGGCTATGGAGGTTACACAGGTGCTTTTGAATGCACAGTCAATAGATGGAGCTGTGCGGAAGAATGCGGAAGAAAGCTTGAAACAATTTCAGGAGCAGAACCTTCCTGTTTTCTTGGTGTCGCTTTCTGGAGAGTTGGCAAATGAGGAGAAGCCTGTTGAAACACGTAAATTAGCTGGCTTGATACTTAAGAATGCATTGGATGCTAAGGAACATCACAGGAAGTTTGAGCTTGTTCAAAGATGGTTGTCGTTGGACAGCAATGCAAAGAGCCAGATTAAGGCATGTTTACTGAAAACTCTGACATCTGCAGTATCTGATGCTCGTTCAACTGCTTCTCAAGTCATTGCAAAGGTTGCAGGCATTGAGTTGCCACATAAACAGTGGCCTGAGTTGGTAGGTTCACTTTTATCAAATGTTCATCAGCTACCAGCTCATGCGAAGCAAGCCACTTTGGAGACTCTTGGGTATTTGTGTGAGGAGGTCTCCCCTGATGTCATTGATCAAGATCAAGTAAATAAAATACTTACAGCTGTAGTTCAAGGCATGAGTACATCGGAAGGAAACATTGATGTGAGGCTTGCTGCTACAAGAGCACTTTACAATGCATTAGGATTTGCACAGGCGAATTTCAGCAATGACATGGAACGTGATTATATCATGAGAGTTGTTTGTGAGGCAACACTGTCCCCAGACGTGAGGATAAGGCAAGCTGCTTTCGAGTGTTTGGTATCTATTTCATCAACTTACTATGACAAACTAGCTCCGTATATCCAGGATATTTTTAACATCACAGCAAAAGCTGTGAAAGAAGATGAGGAATCTGTTTCCCTTCAAGCCATTGAGTTCTGGAGTTCTATCTGTGATGAGGAGATAGATATTTTGGAAGAATATGGTGGTGATTTTACTGGGGACTCTGATATTCCTTGTTTTTACTTTATCAAGCAAGCACTCCCTGCCCTTGTTCCTATGTTGTTGGAGACACTGTTGAAGCAGGAGGAGGATCAGGATCAGGAGGAAGGGGCTTGGAATATTGCAATGGCTGGAGGAACATGTCTTGGTTTGGTTGCACGGACTGTG
Organism: Hibiscus tridactylites; assembly: GCA_958450335.1. Lineage (NCBI taxonomy): Eukaryota > Viridiplantae > Streptophyta > Magnoliopsida > Malvales > Malvaceae > Hibiscus > Hibiscus tridactylites. The sequence continues at coordinate 8,713,966 of OY288273.1, forward strand.
GGAGATGATATAGTCCCCCTTGTTGTGCCGTTTATCGAGGAAAATATTTCAAAACCAGATTGGAGGCAGAGGGAGGGGGCAACTTACGCCTTCGGTTCAATCTTGGAGGGCCCTTCTCCTGAGAAGCTAATACCCCTTGTGAATGTTGCCCTTACCTTCATGCTCAGTGGTTTGATAAAGGACCCCAGTAGCCACGTCAAAGACACAACGGCCTGGACTCTGGGACGTATCTTTGAATTTCTTCATGGTTCAGCTGTTGATTCTCCCATCATCAGTCAGGCAAATTGCCAACAGATAGTCACAGTTCTGCTACAGAGTATGAAGGACACTCCAAATGTAGCTGAGAAGGCCTGTGGTGCTCTCTATTTTCTAGTGCAAGGTTATGAGGAAATGGGTCCATCATCTCCTTTAACTCCTTTTTTCCAGGAAATTGTCCAGTCCCTTCTTACTGTCACTCACAGAGAAGATGCTGGTGAATCCCGGCTGAGGACTGCTGCTTATGAGGCATTGAATGAAGTGGTGAGATGTTCAACCGATGAGACGGCTCCATTGGTGTTGCAATTGGTTCCTGTCATCATGATGGAGCTTCATAACACCCTTGAGGGCCAGAAGCTCTCATCTGAAGAAAGGGAAAAGCAGAGTGAATTGCAAGGCCTTCTTTGTGGGTGTTTACAAGTTATTATTCAGAAGCTGGGTTCATCAGAACCAACCAAATATGTGTTCATGCAGTATGCTGATCAGATCATGGGACTTTTCCTTAGGGTTTTTGATTGTAGGAGTGCTACAGTACATGAGGAAGCCATGCTTGCTATTGGTGCTCTTGCTTATGCAACAGGAGCTGATTTTGCAAAATACATGCCAGAGTTTTATAGGTATCTGGAAATGGGTCTTCAGAATTTTGAGGAGTACCAGGTCTGTGCTGTGACCGTTGGTGTTGTAGGTGACATTTCCAGGGCACTGGAGGAAAAACTTGTGCCTTACTGTGATGGCATTATGACTCAACTTCTCAAGAATTTATCAAGCAACCAGTTGCATCGCTCTGTGAAGCCTCCCATATTTTCATGCTTTGGTGACATTGCATTGGCTGTTGGAGAGTATTTTGAAAAGTACCTAATGTGGGCCATGTCTGCACTTCAGAGCGCTGCAGAGTTGTCTACCCATATAGCAGGTGATGATGAATTGGTAGAGTACACAAACTCCCTGAGAAATGGAATTCTGGAGGCATATTCTGGTATTTTCCAAGGGTTTAAGAATTCTCCCAAAACCCAGCTGTTGATTCCCTATGCACCTCACATCCTCCAGTTTTTGGATGGCATATACATGGAGAAAGACATGTGAGTTCTATTTGAAGTTACCCCATTTAAGCTTTGACTCTAACTAATGACTGTCTTGTAGCATGTGGTTATTAATTTATTTTGATGTTTCTTATATAGGGATGATGTAGTCATGAAGACTGCCATTGGAGTCCTTGGAGATCTAGCTGATACATTGGGAAGTCATGCCGGTTCTATGATACAGCAATCTGTCTCAAGCAAAGACTTTTTGAATGAATGCTTGTCTTCAGAGGACCTTATGATTAAAGAATCTGCTGAATGGGCCAAGTTGGCTATTTGTCGTGCCATTCCTGTTTGAGGACGTCGGCGTTCAGCATGTTTATTTTCTTTTCAAAGTCCATGCATATGGGTGTGTTGAGTTGAGGGTCTGGGGTTGCATGTGTCAAGTCATCGCCATTGTCAGACAACAGAAGTTCTGTCTTCATGTTGTCACTAACATTTGCATCAGCATCAGCATCAGCATCAGCATCAGCATCAGCATCATGGGGTCCGATACTTTCTTTTTATCATGAAGTTGATACAGATGGTTTCAGAGAAGTCGATGAACATCTGCATGAAGGGAATATCTTTTGGTATTGAAGAAGTGGAGGGGATCATGGATTGTGACTTGCTGGAATGACGGACTAGTCAGGTAGCTTGGTCATTTGTTTTTGCAGCGTCGTTGTGTCAAGATGAGCATCAGTTTTGCCTTATCATGATTTTCTCCCAAGTGGTGCAGCACTTAAGGAAATCTCCAGTGCTGCAAATCACCATTGTCAACCTAGAAATCCTAAATTTAGAAGCTCAAGCCCTGCATATGTGTGAAGTAAATGCATCAGTGGCCGGCAGGGTTACATTTAATCTCCTCTGCTTCGTTTATATATTTTTGTTTAGGCCGGGTAGGGTCGGGGGGTTAACTACATTCAGCATTGCATTCATTAGAATTAACTTGAATTGTTAGATAGTCGGGAGTCAAATTGTTGGATCTCATGCATTCATAGAATTTTATGGTTCTTGCTTTTCATTTGGGTATACGACTTTTTCTTTTCTTTTTTGGTTTTTGGTTCCTCTTTTGAAATGTATTTTTGGTTACCAGCGCTTAGAGAAAGTGATTACTATTTATAATCACAATTTCGGGCATGGCGTTGAACGCGATGAATGAGGCAACTTATTTCTGTGTGTTGCCTTGTTAGTTGTTACTACTTTTTTTTTTTAATGAAATAGAGGCTTTGGCCTTTTTGCTTCTTTCATCTAATGTTATGTTGTGACGACATGTAACATGACTTACTATTCCAAATAGAGGTGCATATGAGGACATAAAACATTGAAAAGAATCTGAGTATCCAAAAAGGGCAGTCTTTCTTCATTTCAGGGAAAACACCAAGACAGAGAAGTCGTCATGTTATTATTTACAATAGAGCTCTCTCACCCTTCCCACACTTCTTAATCTAAGACAGCAATACAATAGTTTTATGCCTACATGACAGTGAACTCGTTATAACTCCGCACATGAATACACCGTCCCAATACAGATAGACAAGCTCCGAGTCCTAGCAGTAGCTTAAGGTTCATCTTCTTGTGCTGAATCAAAAACCGCATGAGCCAAGTGAGACATCAGTCTATAAGAACAAGGCTAAGGAACAACAAACAGAGACATTCATAAAGAGAGGCTTACTGCTTAGAATGAAGCCTTGAAGCAAGCTTTGCGCTCTCTCGGACTGCTCCGGAGTACCCGATATTTGAATGATCTTTTGCATCTCATTTGGTCTATCTTCTACCAGAGTCACATTGGCACCAGACAACTATACCACAAATACATAAACCAAGAGATAAATTACTTGAGAGCTAGATTGAACCAACGTAAACATAAACGAAATAGGTAGCTGAAAACAGTTCTGGTTACCTCACTGATCTGGGCCAGTTTATTTTTTGATTTTGCTATGAGCTTGGGAACAGCATAATCCGGTATGACAACTTCAAGTGTACTCCTAGTAACAATTGGTACAGCGATCCTAATAGAAAATTACAAGCAAGTTAAAAATACTGGTAAAGAATTGAAAGAGCCTTCATTCTTTAAATGGATTCTTTTTTTAAAAAAAATAATACTTGATAACAAAAAGATAGAGCAATTATGATGCAACCTTCATTTTATAACTACTATAAAAGGAGGACCGAATAAGAGTGAAAAAATGCAAGACTTAGCCACCTGCTAATTGCACTTGATACATCTTCACACCGTTCAAATTCAGTCTGCTTCATTGTTTCCGCACCAGATTTCACAACTTCCTATAAAAAACAGTTAACTTCTATAATCATTTTCTTAGAATGCAGAAGAGGGCCCTGATATACTTCAAGATGTTCACCTTGTGAACAACATAAAGCAGTTAAAGATTTTCTTCCAAAGAAACTAAAGGAAAAACTTGATGCTAAGATTGAAAACTTTTTTTACTACATATGCAATGCAAGAAAACAAATACCAGTAATGAAGTAATGAAAGGAAAGTCAAAATTAAAAGAAAGCAGCATAAGTACAACCTTTGATGATGATGGCGTTGCTGGAGTTGGAACATTCTGATAGGTTCCACCAGGAAGGTCACTGGTAGTTTGTCCATCACGATCTGGAGTCAAGTTTGTAGAAATGTTCCCAATGGACCCTGTTTCAGTGATAGGTGGTGCTGGTGGTGGAGGGTCCTGAGAGAATTCCCTATATAAGTAACTGCGTAATCGTGATGTGATCTCAACAAGAGCATCTCGAGCTGCCTTTATGTCCCCCACAATCTGTAGAGTAAATCAAAGTGCCATTCAGAATATACAAGGTAAATTCATCCTATCATCTCATCCCTCATTTATTAAACTTAAAAAGCCCATGGCTAAAGATGGAAAAACTTAACAGACCCGAGATTTCGAATCTTCTGGCCTGGATTTAACTAACATTGAGAAGCTAAGCTCTTTATGATTCATAAGAATGATATCCAAGTAGCAAACCTGCACAATCTCACTGGGTCCTGATACACAACAAGGAAGTTCTTCTCTTGACAGTATCTGTATGTTTGCACCAGTTAATCTTTTCATTTCAGATAATGATCCATCTTTTCCCTCTAAACATCCAATTTCACTCGACGGAACAAGTAACCTAGTAGTTACTATATTATCTTTATCAGGAACAAGGTCAACAATCTGAGTTTGGATATGCAATAAAGCCTCTTGAGCTGGAAACAACTCATCATCAGGACCCTACGGACAAACAAAACCAAAGATATGTTGGAAACCTCTAGGAATATGTAGAATTCAAAATTCAAACGGAAATGAACAATTTCTTTAGATGTCTTTCAAGTCTTTAAACGTTGTAAATGACGACATCTTATTCAAAAAGCTAAAAAGCGATGGAATTTATCACCCAAAAACAGCTAGGAGAAAAGAGAGCGCAGACTAAAGAAACAATTATCGCCCCAAATGACCACATGTCATTAAATAAACAGAGCGATGGTACGCACCTCCTCAGAAGAAATGGTAATTATCTGCTCATCCGACCCTGTCACGGGATCAGCAACCTTGACATCCACACCAATTTCATTTTGAAGTAAATCTACTATGCCATCTGGATCTCCGAAAACACTATCAACCTTGTCAATAGGGCAAAGTACTCGAAACACAAGATCCTCACCATAAAGAGGCTGTCCACTGTCAGCTAAAGGAGCAGTCCCAGCTTCAACGAAGCCAGATGGACGTGAGGAATAATTGTTGCCTTTGTAATTCATAGAAGACACCCGAGAACCAAAAGAACCATCCATAGATGATTTACGTGATGTATTGTTTATCGGTGGAATATAATCATCATCAGGGAAAAACCGCTCTGGTGACTGCATTCGTCCATGGAAATGACTGCGGTCACGATGCTGACTCTCCCTTAAGCGTGATGAAATAATTGCTATAGCATTTTTTACGGCATTTACATCACCCGCAACCTGCATGCGAACAACAGTGGACAAATATCAAAAAACCATTTTCAGTATCTTCCACCAGAGGGAAATTGCGAGGGAGAAAAAGTTCAAACTGAATATGCTTAAATAGATGTTAAACCATAAAAGCTTTCCGAATAGTCATGTTTGGCAGCCGAACCACGGCCACCCATAACAAATAGCACCATCAGAAGCATTATTCTTTGCAATGCTTTATCAGCAATCATATGAATGATAGATACTCAATAATATCTAAAGATTAATAGAACTGCCGAGACAATCAAAAGAACTTGTATCTGATAAGGATGATACATTCAAATAATAGAGAAGCACGATGTATAGAACAACAATATAAAGCATGATAGCTTTCAAATACATGAAATCTTCCATCAGTGAGCTATTATAAGAGGAAAACCTACATTGCACATATTTTTAATGCCCAAGAATCTACTGAAAAAAAAAACAGATGGAAATTGAAAACACAGCAGATTAAAAGAAAAAAAAAATCACAGGACTGCAATCAGACTACAGTGAAAAGAGTTCGAAAATCCCAAGTAGAAGAAGCCATTCTTATTTGAAACAAAATGCCAGCTAAAAACTCCATAATAAAACCTTATGAAGACCTGAAGCCTCTTTAGTTTAATTAACAGAGAATAGGGGCGAATTGTTTAACACATAGATAAAGATTATCAGAGCAGCAGTCCGGCAATGCCACTGGCATATACTAGTATTAGATTTTTAATAGAAGTTTCTCTAAGGAAACCACATTAGTAACTCCTATAAACCAAGATTTTGGATTCAGCCCCATAATCCCAAACCAAGACCTGAAATTCTTTAATCCGTACATAAACATTTAACTGCCGGATCATTCCATTTAAACAATTTTGAAAACCTCAAACATTAGTATTTTGTGTAATAAATGCAAATACAAATCCAAATGCAGTTGGTCGCAGACCTGAACAATCTCCTCAGACATGGAAACGCAACGGGGCAATGTATGGTCTCTAGGCAGAATTCTAATCTGAGTCTTTGTTTCCATTCTCATTTGCTCAATAATCTTTCCTCCTTTCCCCAATAAAGAACCCACATGCATCCTCGAAACAACCAACCTCGTAGCCACCCTGTTCCCTCCTCCTCTCACCACCGCTCCGTATTCCTCCTCCTCCTCTCCTCCGCCACCACCAAATCCAAACTGCGAATCACTCTCCAGAATCCTCTCATGTACAAGGAACAACGCCTCCTGAGCAGGAGAAAACGACGGCATTCTCCCTTCAGGGTCACGGCGACGTGTATCAGATATCTCGATGATGCGTTCTTCGTCGCCAGGAATCAGCTCGTGAACGTTGATCCACGCGCCGGTGTGTTGTCTTATGGACTTGATAATGCTACCCGACTTACCGATTACACCCCCAGCTTTCATATCGTGGCAGAGAATGCGGTAGCTAGTGGTGACCATAAGGGAAGAGTCTTGTCCTCCTCCACCACCGCCGCCGCCGCTACCGCCACTGCCTTTATTCGGAGGTCGGCCGTTGTTATTGTTGTTGGGATTGTTGCCACGGTGGCGGTGAGTATTATGTATGTAGTGGTGGTTGTTGTACCGAGGTTTCGTCCTACCCATGGTCTCTCCATCATAGTCTTGGTCATAGTAATAGTTCCTCTTGGATCTAGATCTGTCCATCTTAAAAACACTACTAAACTTTCCCTTTTTTACGGTTCCCAACTTTCGAATCAAAAGGATTTCAGTTTGTTTCTTTCGTCAATGTTTCCCGGACGATAGCTCAGCATGGATCGGGTCTAGGGTTTTCAGAGTAGCAAATCTTTGTTCGTCTCCGCGGACAAAACGTTCAGTTATCTTGTGTTTGTTTCCAGGGAAAGAATTCGAGAAAATCCAAGCTTTGAGGAGAAATCAAACTGGAGACGAGGAATCCGAAATGAGCACAGAGCTTCTCATGTTAGCAGCCATACGGAATTTGAGCTGCATAGGTTTTTAAGCACTTGTTCCAGTTAAGATACTTCAACTTGTGGGCAGATAGGAGGCTTCAACGGCGTCGTTTCTCTAATTTTATTTTCCTTGTTTATTTATTTTGTGGAAATAAACAAGGAACTGACCCAATTTAAACTAATGATGGAGCCCATTGCGGAATTCATTAATTACAGTCCCGACCTCAGCTTCCGTGGTCACTTCGTCAGAAACTAATAAGAAAATATACACTACATAAATGACTATCACCGTATTATTTATAAAGTCGCAATTTAGTCACTTTATTTCTTTTTTGAAGTAATTAAATCATTATAGTATTAATTTAGATTCAATTTAACTAACTGCTGTTAGAATCTAACAGCAGGGGACATGGCAATTAAAAAAAAGATATAACTACACATTTAGTCTCTACTATTTACAAAATTTTTTCATCCTATGCCTGATGAGATTTAAACCCGAGTAAGACAAAGGAAAAAGAAGTGGCTTAGCCACTACACCAAGCACAAACTTGTGCTTTAAATCACTAAGTTTAATATATGTCTTATAGTTTTATGCATTCATTTTTTTATTACACATATATAATCATCAATTTTTTTTAATTTATTTTAAAAAGTAATTTAATTATTATATATATATGTTAAATTATATTCAAAAATAAAAATTTTAAATTATAATAAAATTTTATTTATCGAATTTAAACTCACAAACATAATTCAAATGAATTTATCTTGTGATTTATGTTATATTAAAATTCATTTAACGAATCTAAACTCACAAACATAATTTAAATTAATTTATCTTGTATTTATATTTATTTAAAAAAATAAATGTAAAAAATATATATAATTAATTAAAATTATTAATTTGATGATTATATTTGTGAAATTAAAAAAAATATATAATAATTTAATTGAGGTTTTGGATTCGTTAAATGAAATTTTATTATAATTTAAATTTTTTATTTTTAAATACAAGTTAACATATATAATAATAATTTAATTGAAAATTTTAAATTAAATTAAAAAAATTAATTTGATGATTATATATGTAAATTAAAAAAATAAATGTAAAAAACAATAAGACATATATTAAAATTAGTGACTTATTACATAAATTTGTGCTTGGTGTAGTGGCTAAGCCATTGCTTCTCCACTTGCCATACTTGGGTTCAAATCCCACTAAGCATAAGTTGAAAAAATTTTATTTTTCTCCTCTAAATAGGTGGTGATACGTGTCGCCATCTGATTGGGGAGGAAAATAAATTTATTAAATCAAATATAAATAATTAAAGTCCTCTAATAAGATATTGACACGTGTCACCACCTAATTAAATAATTAATTTATTTTATCAATTTGAAATTAGGACTAAATTGAAAGAATGTGTAAATAGCATGGACCAAATGTGTAATTATACCTTTTTTTAACTGCAGGTCACCCTACCATTAGATTCTAACGGCAGGTGGCCAAATTGAGTCCAAATTAATAGTATGATGGCTTAATTGCTTCGAAAAAAGTAAGGTGATCAAATCATTACTTTACCAATAGTATGGTGGTCATTTTTGTAGTTCACCCTAAGAAAAATTAAGGGTAAAATACATCGCAAGTCATTTAATTATATTTATAGGCTTGATAACAAAGAAGTAACTTTCCTTTTAAAACTAACAATTTAGTCACTCCATTAATTTAAAATAATTTAATAAACTTAACCCTTTATATTTAAAAATTTCATCAGACGGATGGAGATGTTCCATTAGTCTGTTAGTTGTCTAAGAATGAAGTGATTGTGTTTGTCAATATATCACATTTATTGATTCTCGAGCTGAGGGACAATAGCATTTAGTGCAACAAGTGGTCGAATGGTGTGTCATGAGGGTGCAATGTCAAAATTTTTAAATATGAAGGGTAAATTTTATTTAATTATTTTTTAATTAGGACCAAGTTGATATAATGTATAAGTTTTTGAGACTAAAATTATTATCGTATCAAACTATATTTCAATTTTAATGGTAGAGTGACATGTTTGCCACATAAATTTAATTGAATGATTAAATTACTACTTTTAAAAGAAAATTAATTTGTTTATTACTATATTTACAATTAGGGTAAAGTACACCAGTGGTCACTAAATTTTTAGGGAGCGTTTATTTTTGTTACCGAATTTTTAAAATTTTTATTAGGGTCACCAACTTTTAGTCCGTTTTTATTGTGGTCCATCCCGTTAACTTCCGTTAAAAGACGCCGACATGGCATGTTAACTTTTTTTCTTCCTCCATTTTCTTTTTTTTCCTTGCTCAGCTTTCTCTCCATAATTGGTTGAGTAGATTAGAAACAAATCACGAGACTTTCTTCTTTAAAAATTCCATTAAAACTGCTTGATATATTTGAGCCAGTAATCATAATCTGTGCATTGGTCCTGGCCTAAAGAGGGGGTGGGGGGAGGTTCATCAGCGTACTTGAACTGCTTGATATATTTGATTCACAACATACACTTCTTTCATTCATCTTGTACAAAATCATATGGAAAAGAAATTTTCATGCTATAGACACACAGAACATATATAAGCAGTTTACATTTATCTACATGAACAATTGAAACTAAAGAGATAGCAGAACGGGAACCAGTCAATGATGGAGGAGTTGACAGCTTGGTCTTGGAATTAGTAGAATAGATAGATGGAGAAGCTGAGAGAACTTTTAATATCTAAAAAATAATACGCGTTAAAGGAGGAAAAAAAAGATAGTTGTGGTCATTAATAAATTGTGCTTAATTAAATTCCTTCAAAGCAGATGCAAGTGACATATCAAATTATTGGCAAGATTCAGTGCTGTAACAATGGTGATGAACTGATGATGGTTTTAATGGAATTTTTAAAGAAGAAAACACCGTGATTTGTTTTTAATTCACTCAACCAATTGAGAAAAAACAGAGCAAGGATTAAAAGTTGGATGACCGCAATAAAAATTTTAAAAATCTGGTAACCAAAATGAACGCGCCCTAAAAGTTCGGTGACCATTGGTGTACTTTACCCTTATAATTAAGTGACCAAAAATTAACTGTAATTTCTTTTTGGCTTTTTCTAACCTATGCATATATCATACATGTATGAGTTAAGGGTCATCTAAAAGCATTCATTAAATACAAAGATTCTATTCGAAAAAAATCATAATTATTTAATGTATTACAAAACCCTAAAAGAATTCTATTGAAAAAAATTATCATTTAATGTATTAGAGTTTAGGATTTCGTGTTTATAGTTTTATGGTTTAAGTTTTAGGGTTTAGAGTTTATAGTTTAAGGTTAATGTTTATGTTTAGGGTTTAGGATTAGGGTTTAAGGTTATAGTTTTAAGGTTTAAAGTTTTGGTTTTAGGGTTTACTACATTGAATGTGTGTTTTTTTACTAAAATTTTTAGAGTTTTGTATTATATTAAATGATTGTGATTTTTTTAAATAAAATTTTATATTTAATGAAGGCTTTTAAATAATACTTGACTTATGTATATATATGTATAGGTCTGACAAACCCTTTCTTTTTATGTGATGTTGTCACTCATAAAATTAAATGTTCAACTTCAACTTTTTATGAGTAAAACGGAACTGAGACTAGTTTACAAATTTAATAATTTGGTTTCCCAAGGTGTCCCCAGACGAATTAATAATTTAATCTTACGTTTCTAACTCTACATGTTTTATTTATAATTTTATACTATTTTTTATTATAATCCTATTCTATTCTACTTCTTCTTTAAGGGAGGTAAATCAATATTCTTTTATAGTGAAAGCCTTTGTAAAATTCACATTTCACTATGTTTTGAGAAAAAAATTCGGATACAATCACTAGGAGAAATACAAACCTGCTCAAAGTAGATGAAGTAGGGAGAATGTAAGCAGTGACACGTCAACTTATATTTTAACTATAATCATTTTTCTTAGATCACTTGTTGATAACTCCCTAGAAATGAGTTACTTTTGGCACTATTAGACAGATGAAAATCGTATGACTCCTTATCATGCTCTTTTATGCCCTCACTTTAAAATAGTGAGTTTAGGATTTAGAATTTAAAATTTAAGGTTAGGGGTTGTAGTTAAGATTTAGGGAATTAGGGGTAGGGTGTATTTTTTAGGGTTCAGGGTTTAAGGTTTAGGATGTGGAAATTATGGTTAAGATTTAAAAATTAATTTTTATGTAATTTTTAGTGTGGGACATGATTAGGGGCTGAGGATTTTTACCCTATTAGCCTTTGCTTTGGGCTTAAACTTAGAGCATTTCATGCATGTAATTAGGCAATTTCATAACTTTTCATTTTATTTACCTTTATTTCCAAATAAGGTGAGTTTAAGTGTTTTTTCGCTGTTAATGTATCCGTATTTTGTCTTCACGTTGCTTCGTGATGTTGTCGGTTAATGTTGTGGGTTTCAGTGACAAAAATAGATCGTTGTTTCCACTAATGTCACGAGATGTTAACACACAAATGTTAATGCTCCCATATAATGTCTCCGCATTGTCTTGTGACTTCCAAGCAGTTTTGCTAGATTGTCGAAGCATTTACATATAGAGTTAGTTACATGGAAAATTCTAGCAAATGAGTTGTCCCAAGATGAGCTGAAGTAATGTTTGAATGGGAATCACATATATTGTTGCTTTGGGAACTTTGTTGTTAAAGGTTTGAGCTTCGCTTATATCACCTATTCCTAAAGATGCAAACTAGCAAATATTAATGTCTGATTTAGACGTCAGTTTAGTGTTCATAAATTGTAAAAACTTGAATAGGTAATACTATCTTTTTTATTGGTTTATATATAGACTAATATCCTCTATAGCTAAGATTTGCGTAATTCTGAACAAGCATATTTGGTCGTTTGGTCAAGCTGCACATTTTTGTTCACTTTTTTATAACTCGGGCCACGCACAACCACCATTTGAGCCAATAATTGTTCAACATATTAGGGTATTTAAGAAACATGCCAAACTCCTTGGCTTGAAGGGGGTTGGGATTGAAAATTTTACAAAGAAAAACAATATTGATTAGCAATTCATCTGTGGACCAAAATCCCACGAATATTACCAATGTCATCCAACATTTAAGTTCAACTTAGCCAGCGCAATGGGTTCTGCGGCCACAAAAACAAGAAAGTTAGATGCGAGATAATCCTATATAGAAAAGTGTGAATTATTGACTTTTGACAACTTACAAACTTCTTCCTCCTCTTTCGCTTGTCAATGTAGGTTTGAAGCTCCTGCTGTTTATCAATGGCCGTCTCAAGTGCCTGCATGTACGCATGAAAAGGAAACAAAGGATTAAGATTCAAAGAAAGTGACAAATTCATGTTCTTCAACGGGATTTGAGTATATTTATGATAACTGTTAACCAATGTACCTTCTTAGTTGCAGATAGCTCTTGTTCCAGGATGCTGACCCTGCTTAAAGCAGCATTCAACATCTCCTTTTTCTCAAGTGGCAATGTTGCCGGTGTGTCGACAAGTACACTCACCTTCTCTTCCAGTTCTGCCATACGTTTCATCATGGCAAAGAAGTCAGCGGTGTTGATAGGTTGAGCGGCAGGGGCCGTGATCATGGGGTTTTCGTAGTAAACATGGCCACCATACAAAAGAGATTCAGTTACTCTCCTAGGAATGCTGCGGGACATGCGAACCATGGCGATAATCCCCATAATGATGGCCACTATTCCTCCGAAAATGTTGGTTCCCATTCCTTGTGTGGCCATCCTAACATCCTTTGTCTGGTAACAAGCTGCAATTTTAGTGACAAGTGAACGGTGTCATTGGGGTTTGAGTATTTGATAGAGTTGAGTGGAAAAAATTCGAGTTGGTATAGTTTCTGAGACCATTTATCATTAAAATATTATTTAAAAAAATTCAAATTGGTTTCAGATTAAATGTCTCTCTTCAACAATCTATGATATACACATATATATTCCTTCATACTATTTTCTACATCTGTAAGTGAGATTTGAAAAATTATATTTGTAATATATTTATAATATTATTTTAAAGAAACATTTTGAGGATAAAATATTAATCAAGTATAAAATATACAATTGTTGGGAAAGAAAGATTTTTTAAAGAGTTGGCCAAATTAAATAAAATGTAAAGTTGAGAGATTAAATTGAAAAAGAAAAAATCTATTGTCAAAAAGTAGAATTGATGTTGCATGTGATCTACAACAATAGAGGAGCATGCGATTCAAATTGGTTAAAAATTGAAGTAACAAAGAAATCATATAAACTTAAGGGATTAAATTGCAAAAAGAGAAAAGCTATTGCCAGAAGACGAATTGCAACTACATAGATATTTTACTATGGTTGAGAAACACATCGTTCAAATTTGGTCAAAATAAACTTAAAACAATGAGGAATTGGAAAAATAAGGAAATCAACTACTAAATCGCAAAACAATCATATTACTTAGCTAAAGATCAAAACGACCGCTGTTTTAATTTTTAATTATTCAAACATTGCAAATTTAAATTTGACTTGGACTCGAAAGCCAAACAAAAAAATTCAAATTGATTCAAATAACTAAAAATAAAAAAATATTAATTTTTAGTCAAATCGAGTTTTTACCTTGTGTCATATATTCTTAAAACTCAAGAAAACATATTCAAATGCAAAATATTTACCTTTGGACATGGAAAAACTTTCATCCTTCATTGAGTTAGTCCAGGAAGGGTCTACCAATGGATCGAACTGGGCCTTTCTCTTAATAGGAGTCTGCAATATATAAAAGCATGCGGTTATGTTGACAGATGGGAGCTGCAATATGAGATATCCTGTTTGATTATTTCCAAATAGCAGTGTAGTTATAGGTTCACAACTCTAATAAATAATGTTTATGAATTTGACTACATGAATTATGGTTTATCTGAATCCAGGATCTCATAACAATGAGAAAACTTACTGCAGGAACAGAATCTGCATGGCATTCGGCACTGTTCGTAGCCGTCTTCGCATCAAAATGGCAGCTCTTCTTCATGTTCAAGAATATCAAAGTAAATGTTGGGCATTCCATTTGTAGATTGTAGATATTAAGGCCATTGATAATTTGTGGAAAATGACTTGATTACCTCTTGACATTGTTTCTCCTCAGCAACTGGTATTTTCTTCCTAGTGCACTTTGCTTGTCCATTTTCAACCTTCTACGCTCAACAAAATGTAGTACTCAATTTTATTATTTCAAGTATAAAATTAAATAGACATTCACCAAATATCGATCAAGTTTTAGGATACTACCATCAGTATATCATAATCATTCCATGGACCCTTGTCGGAAGTCATACAACCGCCTTTGTCGGCACAAGTACAAGTGCCACCCAAAAACTCCGGCAATTGACTGATGAAAACCACAAGAAATGAATGTTTTAGTTACAAAAAGTTTGAAATGCATGGCACTTTATTATGTTCTCAACTGATGGGAAAAAGTGAAAGAACTCACTCTGCATCAATTACTTCAAGCAGTTTGCTCTGGTACTTGTTACCCAAAACCTAGTAAAAACAGTTGTTTAGGCTTTAGCAACATTAGAGTACCAAAAATAAAATGTAGTTTCAAGTAGTAATGGTGAATCAATACTTACATTGATCTTTGCAGTGGTTTTTGGGTCAAGGAACGATTTAACCGTGTTCCATAACAGCCTAAACCCGGAGCCAGCATTGATGATAAACATGCGGTTCAAAGTCTGCAATGCAAAAAAGAGGTTATTGAGAATGTGCAGGCGCGTAAAACCGAGCTTATGGAGTAACGAGTGTTGAGTACCTCTGGATAATTGTCACCGTCGATCTTCTGAAGGCGTTGAAGGAGCTCCCTTGCAGACTTGTTGAAGCTTGAAAGCCCCTGAAAGTTCATTTATGATGTAGGTGTTGTTAGAACTGCAACATTCAGGGAATATCTAAGCAGAAAATGTAACATACCACTCCTTCTACATCCAGTATGGTTGTGCTCTGGCTAATTTGCTTCTTTGCTGCAATGGATGCAGCAGGAAACTTAATAGCAAAGGCCTTCTCAAACTCCTTTACATGGTACTTCAAGTAGCGGTCTATTGTTGTAACTTTAATTAGCTTGTTAACATCAACTTGGCCAAGCCTTTCAATATAAACAGGTCGTCCATCCTTATCCACCCCATGGTATCCTTGTGGATAATACTTAATCACTTCACTGTATTCCTTGAATTCAAAGTCCTTAACAAAGAAATCCCAAGAAGAAAAGTTCAGACACGGTAGGAAACGTTAACCTCATCCAACAGTTCAAAAAAGATATAAAAGTAATTGAGTTTTACACAGTATAAGTAGATCTTAACCGTGTGTGTATATATATATATTCAGAAATATGGAAAGAGTTGTATATACCTCGGAGATTGTGTCAGCCCCAAACTCCTTCCTCCACTGGAGCATATCAGCCCACATTTGCTTTGCTTTATCAACATCATATTTCCTGGCCCTAAGAAACCTGTAACATCAGAAGGATCAAATAATGAGTCAACTCAAACAGGCCTAATCTTTCATTGAAAGCTAATTAATGAAAAGGAGATGAAAGATTGTGACCTTAGCATCATATGATGATCGTCATGTTTAGCAGGCAGTAATTCATCTAAGATGAGTGCTTGGCGGAACGAATCCACTACCCGCAACTCTTCAGAATCAAGGTCATCCTCTATATTTACAACCGACATTACTCTACTATGTCTCCTGCTTCTCTTTCTAAATGAATGTTTAAACTTGCTTGAGGCACTCATCGCCTTTTTCCTAAATGACCCAAGCTTTGTTTTCTTGTCATCTTCCGAGTTCTCTAAATCAAATTTTTCAGACACCATGAAAATGGGGATTGAAAACCATATCAGAAAACTAAAGAAACACGCATTCAAAGCACTATCAAACCATATAAAGTCTCCAGCAGCCCTCGGTTCATCCCTGTATCAAACCATGCAAAAGACTCACCTATTCGAACTTGTCGTTCCGCAGGTGGAGACAAGGTTTCGTCGGCCATAATTACAATTCTGTTGAGCTCAACAAAAGGGCAGCAGGTTCAAGATGTAGAACTCACACAAAGATGTTCAATATTAATGCTCTGCATAACTAGGGTTTACCCCCAGAATCCAATCCGAACATCTGCAAACAAGCCATTGAAAACGATTGAACCAATATGAAGATTCATATTCACTGACTGAAATGTTATCCAAGATTGAAGAGAAAGAGATTATATTATACCATATGATAGGAGGAATCTGAAACTCTTAAGGGCTAATGCCTAATAGAGAAAGGGATACGTTTATATAACACCCGAATAATTCTCATGAGATGTCTATAAAAAAACAAGTGACTAGGATCGGCATTGTCAGATATAGTTGTTTCTTAACATAGATTTTTATGGTTTTATTATTACACATTTGGTTTGGAGTTTGGCGAAATGCATGCAACTCCATTCAAAACCCTTTGACAGTCTTAAATTAACTTATCAACTGTCTTCTCCCTTTTCTCGGCAGATACCGCAATCAATCAGACTAGAGATAACGGGATTTGAATAAATTTGAAAGGCTAAACTATACATATAAGCTTCGGTTTTGGTCACTAATATTTGAAAAATTAAGATTTTATCACTTAAATATATCTAATTCACCCCCTAAATTATAATAGAAATATTAATTTGGTATTTTAATATTTTAACTACAATTTTGAAAAATAAAACTTTGAAATTCTAAAAAAATAAAAATAGATTAAAATTTTGTATTTTTAAAAATTAAATAAATACATAAAATTAGATTTTTGTTGCACCCACGATGTGCATGCAAGAAACTACAGGGGTGAACCGTCTAAATTCGCTACAACCAACTTGGTTTGCCGTCTTTACTTCTCTTGTTCAGCGCCTCTTATTTTAAAATCAACAATTAGTGCGAAAAGCGTGAAGATCCTTCATAACAGAAAAACCAAACACTTTGGCTCTCATGATTGCACTCCCAGTGCACCAGACTTTTGCCATTTACACTTCTGAGTCTGACGGTTAAACTAACAACAGTGATATACTTCGGTAGCGCCGAAGTTGCCATGCAGAGCTTTCTTTCCAACATTTGAACGGAGCGAAGCGAGGTCAATGGGTATCAATTTCTCACCACCCACGTATGGGGATGGCGTCGTGAAGACGACAAGATAACAATATCTCACCAGTTCCGCTGGTCAAGATGTGTTATCTATCGGTGACGGAAGATGCTAGCTTGAAGAAGCTATGCTCTATCAAAGCGCTCTGTGGGCCTAGCAATGAGGAGTCAAATTGGCATTTTATAGGATAAGAGTACTCTATATGTTTTGAAAGAGTATGTGAGGTAGTGTGAACAAAACTCGACTCGAAAAAATCGAGTAACTCGACTCGAATCGAGGTAAAAATACTCGACTCGTCTTGACTCAACTCGAAATTTCATAAACTCGGATGACTCGAAAAATTTTCAAATAAAGTTTGAATTGTAAAATATAAATTCGAATAACTCGAGATTTTTAGTAATTAGTGGACTTTATTTTTAAGTTTGAGACGAGTCCCTCAAATTTTTATGATATATACATACCGATATATAAAAATATGAAGAAATATTGTCACATGTAAAAAAATATGAAGAAATATATATGTGCATATCTTATATGATTAGAGAAAGTCGTTTAAATTGAAATTAAATCGTACTATAACATGATAAATAATTACAATTAAATTTTTATAGGAACTCGAAAACTCGACTTGAATTTCTTAAACTCGACTCGAATCGAAAAAAATTCAAAATAAAGTTTGAGTTGTAAAATATGACGCGTCAACTCGATTTTTTTTACTCGATCGAACGCTCACCCCTAATGTGATAGACTTCTAGTCTAATCGATCAATCGTCTATATTTGTATACATTCTGCAAGGTCAGGTGACTATAGTCATTGAATTGCAAGGTCAGATGACTACATTCATTTGTTGAATGTGAATTGTGAGGTTAGATGACTAATAGTTATGGGATATATAGTTTATTTTGATGGGAGTTTGATAAAGTTCAATCCGTATTTCTGATGATTTTTTATAATAAGTGAAGTCACATAATGTTGCCAATATAACACATATATTTGATAAGTTGTGAAATGATCATGTAAGACTTGCAATAGTTTAGAATATGTATATTAAATTAAGAAATTTTGCTTAATTAGAGGAGTGCATATCAGTAATATTTTTGTTATTAACTAGGATTGATGAACTCTTTTGAGTGCACTCATTAGGCATATCATGCTTATGCCTCATTTTCATCTTTGCAAAGGATTAGTTGATATTGGGTTGCATGTCGAGGCAAAGAATTCAAAGCTAAGACAAACATTATTTGAGTATGTTTGGCCTTTTCGGTAAAGTTTTGTAATAAGTCAATGTGGGCTATTTATGTTGTGATTTTCTTTGAAACTTGTGTTTCTTTTATCATTTGTTTCTATGCTTTCGATCTGTTAATTTTGCGATGATTTAGATTGCAAATTTTGCATGTTTGATGCAAGCCATATGTTGATGAAGCATGTATGAATTGTTTGGTCTAAGACTCTAAGTGCTATATTTTGGTTTAATGGATGCTTCATGAGTTAGACACGTTTCAAGGGTCTTAAATGCTATTAGTTGCTGGTTCAGAGTGAGCTTTAGCCTCATATGCATCTTTTGACCTTTTATCGCCCTTTATGGTATGGTTTGTGCAAGCATAGGAAGCATGAAGCATGCCTTTAAGTTCTATAATGCTTTGTCATTAATGTTGGAAATTGTAATGTAAATGCTTGTTCAAGTATGTTTTATGTTGGTATTTTAATAGGAACACGTTTAGGTTGTTGATGTCTGAATGACTTGGAATTTGACATGTATGTTTAAAATAAGCCCAATTTCTGAATGATGCCTTTATTTTCCTGTAAGTCCCTATAATTTTATGAATTTACATTTTGATCCCTAAACTCTTAGATTTTGCAATTGAGCATGTTTCGTATATCCGTTTTGAATGGAATTTGACGCATTGCTTATATATATGTTCTAGGAATGAATGATGAATCTAGACTTGGTGAATGATTGTTAAAATTTTATTTTTGAGTGATTTTTAGTTCGTGCATGTTTGGATCACTTCGGTGATCAATATGACATTTATCGTTCGAGTCTATTTTTTTATAGACCGGGTGATGGGTGTTACACACGAGAAGAATTGAAGAAACAACCAAAAAAACCTCTGAACCATCATGTATAAGAAAGACTGGAGAAACTGCAACGAAGGCCAGGGAGTTGGGCTTGGCAGCAAAAAGCTCTGCAACCAACCAAGCCTGGCTTCCATAAGAGGCGTCCCTTACAAGCTCAGGCCTAAAGGAGTATTGAAGTCATGAGGTGTACTGATATAAGAGATTACTAGCGCTGCTCAGACTTCTCACAGTGACCCCTTCGAAAACTTTCAGCCTACAGGCCTCCGGGTATGGGGCAATAGCCCATGTTGCATAGAGCTCCCTAAGATGTTGACAACACTCTAGGAGGTAGCTTAGTAACTTTGGCAATTGATATACTCCCTAACGAGATTTACTTGAATTACTCCGTAGATAAGTAGATTATAACCCTTTAAGCGAATGAATGATTTAGAGGAGAAACATAATCAACTTGAACTCGGGACAACTATTTGAAATCTTAGTGAAAGACTGGATTTGTTATCTCATGCTTGCTTTTCGTGAAAAAATACCAACTGAAGTGGAGGGTTTCTTCAAACAACAAGGAGCTGGGTCAACTATTCAATCAAATGATATTGAGCATGTTTCCCATCTCTTTTCGAGAGGCAAGTGGGCTATTTCTTTGTAAAATTGTGCTCAATTTCATATGTGGCAATTCCGCCAAGATCTCTTCGTTAGTTGGGGGAAGAATCCGCACAAATCGAATTTTTTGAGGAACATATGGTGTAATCGTTATATGAATGCGTGAAGATGTCGTTCTGATGAATGATTATTTAAATGAGTATTTGGATGAGTATATTAATAATTTCTATCCTTCTGGATACTCTTGTATATTTCCGCATTTCCATTCTCCAATTTTATTCATTTTGTCAACTTAATTATTCGATACCTCAGCTCATTCAATGCCTTTCGCATTATATTTTTCTCCAAATACGTTGAGATATCCGCACTTCTGTCGTTCGAATGACCACCTGATTTGCAAAAGTGTCAATGTCTATGTATCATTTATATCCCGAGCACACCAACTTTGCAAAGTATAGGCAAACTGAATAATTTCATCGTTTCAATGCAAGGTGTAACATCCCAAAATTCAGGTTAGAAAAATTGGGTAATTAAATTGAGTTGGTTTAGTGTAAATTGAAATTTGGTTAATTAATTAATTTCAGATATGCTTAATAAGGGTTTAGAAAATTGGTTTTTGATTTATTTGATAAGTTTACGTAATCTTGGATTTATTTAATTATTATATTAAATAATAAATTTTGGTTCGAATGACTTTAATTAAGTCAAAATTATTTGACATGTAGTTTTTGTGACTAAAACAGAAAGGAATGCATGCTAAGAATCTTTAAAGAAATATCATCTTATGTAACTTTTAATTAAGCTTAATTTTTTATTTACCAAACTCTTTTGACGGTTAATTCATTTTTTATGGAAGAATGATTTTGTTCAATACTTTTTCTCTCTAAAATCTATTTTTCTTAGTTTTCTCAACTTCCTAAATTCTTTCATTGATTTGTGAATGATTTCTACCCGATTCTTTTTCCTAAATCATTTTCTTTCACTTTGATTTCATTTCTAAATCCTATTTTCAACAAATATCCAATTTGTTAGTTTACGTCAATTTTCATGGAGGTTTTATCAAGTTGATTCTTTATATACAAAATATAATAATGATTATTATTGAAATTCCATATGCTATGTATTTCTAAACTATTATTTAATCATTTTTATCTTGATTTAATTGGAATTAATTTGTGAAATTGAGTTTTGGAGATTTATTGATTTTGGTTGGGTTGTGATGATTGTATGAGTTAAATAGAATCTAAAACCAAATTTGTAAGTTTAATCCCAAAATTAATTTAATTAATTTGCAAACTCGTAAATAGTCTGTATTTAAAGCAAGTATACTTGTCGATCAAGTAATATAATGATAAATAGAGTGTCGAACTCACAGGAAATGAAGTAAAAAAGTCAAAGTAATTACACTTAAGAGTTAGTGAAATAGTAATGGTGTAGCATAGAATTGTAAACCAAATGCTATAAAAGTAAAGACATCAATGATCAGAAGACAAACAAATGTCGAAGTAGATATTCAGATGATTATGAATGTTGAGTTTATTGCCGAAGAATTATGTCTAATTACCATTCAAATGTTATAGCAATTGGCGATACATGTCTGCGTAAATCAAATATATTTTTATCTATACGACATGATTTCTAACTAACTTCTTAACTCTCTCGATACCTAGACTCTAACAACTTATTATCTATTTAAGTTTTCCTTATTAGTCGTTAAAATCTTAAACTTATGCCTAAGCTAGATTAGAACCTAAGTTAACAGCTTAAGTTCCACTATTCACGTTTGTCTAACTTAACTCTCTCGATATTAAGTTATATATCGATAATTAAAAAGCATATCTTGATAGTTCATCTCCAACTCTACTGCACATCAAGGGATGCTGCTCCACTGCTCCAGCATTCCACTGTTTGGGTTGCTTTCTACACACGCACCACTAAAAGTACTACCCTTCTCATTAAAAACATCAATATACATATACAATTAAGCTCAAGCACCAATAATTCTCTAACTATATGCAAGCTACTCCTAAATGCAATAATTCAAGTAAAAAGGATTAAAATATTGGTTCTTTATGTAGTGATTTGAATTCTTAAGGGTTAGCTATTGTTTTAGGAGGTTTTTAAGATGATATTTGAGTTTAAGAATGGTGATGATTTGAGATTATATGTTGAGTTGAAGTTCGAATAAGGTTATATGTTGTTTCGAATAAATTTTTGGTATTTTTGGAAGCATATAAGTTAGTGATCAACTTTGTGATTGAGTGCTGAAGCTTTCGAGTTGATTTTCGATGATGAATATATTGTTGATTGAATTTCAGAGATATCAAATAAAGTTACGGAAGATTTACGGATGAACGATTAATATTAGAGTTGAATTGAGGTTTTTGGCGATTAAAGCGAAAGCGAGTAGTGGGTGCTAATCTATAACTTGTTGTTTTCGCAAGGTTTGAATTTTCTAAATGGAGTTTAATAATAGACTAGCAAGCTATGTTAAACTCGAAAAGTAAGTCCATGACCGGTCTTGAAATTTTGGTGATTTTGGACGAACTTAAAAATTAGGCCTTAAATCAATGATTTAAATTGCAATTCGTGTTGCGTTTATCGCGATTGCGGACATAACCGATGTTATTCCGGCAACAACGAGTATCGCGATTGTGAATTTTTTTTAATAACATACGCTATTGTGGATATAACGGTTGTAGATATCGCAGTATCAAATAGTGCCACTATTTTCATATAACGACCATTGTTGTGGTTGTATACCGCTATTTAAATCTCTATCCCTATTAACAAGTATTAAAAAATTAAATCCCTAATAACATATATAATTTAAAAGAAAAATACAAATAGTATTTAATTTTCTTGAGCGGTGGGCCCCGGGCAGGTGCCCTTGGCCAGGGCCGAGCATGAGTAAGCCGTTCTAACCATTGTTCTTAATTGTTTTAAATTCTTCTACGAGGAATACCGATATATGATTTTGATTTGATGAGAACTAACATGATTACTTACTGTTTTTATGTACTAAATTTTAATAAGACCTGTCTCTTAAATCATGAAGGTACCTAGGGGTATCAATATATGATTTTGTCAAATAAGCACATTTGTCTATATGACATTGCTATATCAACATAGAATGTTATGTAGGTTTGTCACATCATTTCAAGCTATTTACCATTAATTGACTAATTTATTCAAACTTTAATAACCATTTACATAGTTTATCCAAAATACTTTTTTCAAAATTCAAAAACTAAAAATTTCAAATTTTCAAAACACTTCTCATAACAAAATTTAAAGTATTTTTTAATATTCTAATATGATTACATATAAATTATAATTTTTATTTATTAATATTAATGCTTTGATAAGCCACGCATCGTACTGTGTAGACAAACTATTTAAACACAAAATTCTCGAAAACATTCCCTTTTCTACTTGAACTCACTTTATGGATTTCAAATTTAAAAGCATTTAAACCTAAAAAACTATATACTCCACGTAACACATTGGAAAAGCAATCAAAGATGCTTAACAACGTAGAGACATAAAAAAAGGAAAAAGAAAGAAGAGGGCTTCATGACGCAGAAAACACCCAAAAAGCCGGAAAAAATGAGAAAAAGAAAAGCGTAAGAAATAGTTTGCTTCCGATTTAGAAACATTGAAGAATTGCATTTCGAGATCTCAATTCTTCAATCCAAGAAAGGTAAGCTTTTCAACTCTTCCGTTTGCTTTTATTTTCATGTCAATTTTAATTGATTTTCATATCACATTGTAACATTTCATTTTAAAGGATACCTAATCTTCAATTCTTAAGCTTCTTTTTTGTTTAATTTAATGGGTTGCATTTTCGTGTTTGTCTAAAAGAGAGCACTTTTATAGTTGCTAAGGAAATGTTTATACAATAAGAAAACAATTTTTTGTATTTGGATTTTCACTGTTCTATGCCTTTGCTTAGCTTTGGTAATGTTTTATTTATTTATTTAATTACTCAGAACACAAATACTGGCGTAATCAGTGGCCGAAGACAAAAAACAGTGCCATAATCGTTGTTCCAAGTTAATTTGCATCTGCTAATTTTGAGAGATTTAGCTTTGAGTTTTCCAGTTTTGTCAAATAAATTGAAGTGTGTTATTTAAGGTAATGTGTTTGATTTGAAGCATATTGTGAGGAGCGTCTTGATCTATTTCCTCGAAACTGTTATCCGCGCTAATCTTATTGGGAACGATGTGTATTTGGGGGTTTTCTTTTACATTTTTTTTTCTGATTAATTCTAATATTTGTTCAAAGGCTTAGCTTCCTGTTGCTACAATGCAACGATAGACATTTTTACAACGGAAAAGTTTTTTTTTTTTTTTGACAAGAGTGTTTGATGCAGATATGGTGGTGTTCTTTTTATTATTCAGCTCTTTCTAATACTAATATTTATGGTGTTCTTTTATGAGTTTGTTTCATCTAAAACAAGAAAAATGCATATTGTTATGAAAGATGTTGGGTAATGTTTCCATCTTCTACCTAGAGAATAAAAGCAGAGAAATCTTCTCACTTGGGATTTCTTCTTGCCAGTATCATAAGATTTGGCAATGGGAACTTCCTAGAAAACTGTGCAATATATGATTCACAAGCTTCTCTTTTATGGTTGCCTTTGCCTGTGATCTTTCCAATTGGATTGTGAATATTTTCCAGAATGGCTCCCTTTTTTATGCATATTTGCATATTTTAGTACCGTGTGGGAAACATGTTTTCTTATTTAGATAATTATCTGGTATATAACTATAGGTTTGATGCAGGATACAATCTATTGCTCCTTTGATTTTCTTTGTTGAATGGAGGGCTTGTTGTCTCCTGGTTTGTGAACCGAAAACATAACCGCTGCTCTTTTCTGGAACTTTTGGTTTTGTATTTAAGAATCATAATTGATTTATTGCATTACCTTTATCTCGTATGGTCTATGCAGGAACCAGTTGTTCTTGGTCATGGCGAATCTCAAGGGGTCAACAGACATAAGAGATTTGATCTTTTCTGGAAAGCATGCTTTACTTCCACCAAAAAGTCCATTTCCTACAGTCACCCAAACATATACTGATTATGTCACCAACAATGTAATTGGATCAGTTCAAAATCCTAGAGGGGGAAATACACACCACCTGCGGACATCCTCTGAGAACTTTCTGATAGAGGAACAACCCTCTTGGTTGGATGATCTCCTTAATGAGCCAGAGACACCTGTGCGCAGAGGAGGTCATCGACGTTCGTCCAGTGACTCATCTGCATATATTGATGCATCTAATGCTTGTAACCTAGATTATGCAGAACAGGAGTACAGGTATAAAAATATGATTTCTGCACCTTCTTGGGCATCTCTGGAATATGATTATCCCAATAAAAATGATGCTCGGCCTGCTGCTTTCTACAATGATGTGAACTTGGTGAATCAAAAGAATACGGCATGGGATTCATCTTTGAATGCTGTGACTCATCCAATTGGGCTTTCTTCTCGTAGAGAAAGCACAATTCTTCAGGGTTCAGGATCATCTTGTGCTCAAAAAGTAGAGAGTGCTCCATCAACTGTGAGTGAAAAACAAGATTCTGCTGAATCTTCCTCTGTTGATGCAAAAGCATCTTCTGAGAAAAAGGATAAGTCTTATGCTATGTCTTCATCTGACAGTGATACAAAACGTGCAAAGCAGTGAGTAGCCTATTTCATTAATCCAGTTGTTGGGATTATATTACTATCATGGAGTAAGGCATGGAAATTTCCTTGCACGGCTCTGTCTGCTTTTCTTCTCCTTATATCTTACTTTCTGTATGGGTCTTAATATCTTTTAAAACGTACATTTCATGAGCTCAAGGAATGTGGTTGCTGGTTATGTAATTAATTACTTTTTCTTATAATGGTCAAATTGAGAAAGAGCTTGTCAATTAATTTCCAACGGGATTTGGAAATGATGCTAAGAGATAGATCTGCAGGTTCCCTATGGTGCATCAATTAGATGTTTCTTGTGGTTGCATTCCTTTCTTGTTGGCTTATGCATTTCTTTGCTTTCTACCTCTTTCTTTTACTAGAATTTTTCAGTTGAATATTTTCCACGAACCCGATAGAGTTGCATTTGGTTTCCTCGAATTCTCTTTGAACAGTCGTATAGAACATGAGGTGGTTACTAATGCTAGACTTTACTCTGGATTGCATGTTTTTCCTGCATAAGTACAAACTAAATGATAACATCAATGCATGCTCTTATGGTTTTTTTGTCCTTAAAAGGAATCACACACTTGGCTTATGGTTAGTGTAGTTGATATTTCTTTTCTTTATAATCAGTGACTATTTTTCCCCCTGTGATTCTTGAAGATTTTATCAGAATAGATATTTGGTTATTAAACCAACACCCGATATTGGTTGAAAATGTTTAATCACTGTACTTTTGTTACCATCTTTTGTAGGCAGTTTGCTCAACGCTCAAGGGTGCGCAAACTTCAATATATAGCTGAGCTGGAAAGAAATGTTCAAGCTTTGCAGGCAAGATTTAGTTGAAACTTCAGTTTTTCACCGATTATTTATTTCTCAAATTGACATGATCTTATGAAATAGTATGTCTTACAATGAAGTGTTAACTGTATTTCTCAACAGGCAGAAGGCTCTGAAGTTTCAGCGGAGCTCGGATTTCTCAACCAGCAGAATCTTATTCTTAACATGGAGAACAAAGCTCTTAAACAACGTTTAGAGAGTTTAGCACAGGAGCAGCTTATCAAACATCGTAAGTATCTAACCCGTGACCTCTAAGGATATAATTAGATGTTGTTTTTCTGCATTACATATTGCATAGTAACCTTATTTTCCCCCCGCTGGATTATTAATTATTTGTATGTAGTCCATATTAATCTGTATAAATGGGCAATAAGAGGGGTCTTAAGATCCATTTAGGTTCCACCCCTCCCCTCCTGGGAAAAAAGTTGCTACAAGAGGAAAAGCAGTATAGGCAGTAGAAACTTGAACCAAAAAATTGTGGATAGTTTATTTGAGATTAGTTTAAGTGAAATTTATTCCTTCCTCTGCTCAGTTAAATTGTGACTATATTATTCAGACATGGATATGAATGTCGGATATAGATATATATATATCCAATACAGGTATGTCAATTTTTCATAGTTTTCCATGTGTTTGGAAGGTCCTTAGAGGGTCATATCCCCATACAGATGTTTGAAAGTTTGTTGGACATGGTGCTGACATGTGTACATTAAGGCCTTGCTTGGTATGAAGGATGGAAAATTGGTTAATCAAATGGTTAAGATTTATAACCACTTTCTTACTTTGAATCTTAACAATTTGATTAACTAATTTTCCACCATTCCTCTTTTCCATCCTTCATACCAAGAAAATACTAAGATCAGAGCAACATAGAATTGTGACATTTGATATCTTTATGGTATTTTTTTTCCTAAAAGAAAACTTTTGAATTTATTATTTTAAATACTGACTAATAAAATATATTCCAAAAATACTTCATTCAAAGATTATATTGTATTTTTTGTTCATTATTAATAAATATAAAAGAATAATGAGGCTTGGGAGCACAGGCTCCTTTCATAATGCAGTGGGTTTGTCTTGTGATGAACAGTATCATTTTAGTTGAAACAGATTTTCATTGAATGAAGACTAAATTAGGCAACCATTGTGTTCCAGTTGAGCATGAAGTCTTGGAGAGGGAGATTGGTAGGCTTAGAGCCTTGTACCAGCAGCGGCAACAACAACAACAACAACATCCAAAGCAGCAGCCATCATCATCATCTAGCCATCGACGCTCCCACAGTAGAGATCTCGATCCCCAATTTGCACACCTCTCTCTGAAGCACAAGGATGCGAATTCAGGTCATGACCCTATATACCTGCTCCACTCTGCTATTAATTCTTTTAATTTAGCCATGCCACTGCCATTGCTGACCAAATTTTGTTGTTTCCTTGTTGCAGGCTAAAGCAAAGTTCGTCACCCACCGTGACTGATCTTCTCTTTATTTGTCAGTCAGCTCTTAACCCTTTTTTTTCACTTTAAACATCTTCATGTGCAGCACCTGGTAGTTATTGCCATTAAATTGTCTTTATTATTTTTTTCCAGACATATGATTCACCTGAGGAGGTAAACATAAGAGCAGGTTCCATGTTTCACTCACTTTCTCATGTGTCTTGTATGTTCATCAATAGGTATGATTCAGATAATTTTTATATGCTCCATTTCTGAGTATCAACGTTAGTGCAGAGATCTTTAGGATGTCTGGATGTGCATTATTTTTATAGTGCATGATGATAGGGAAACATTTTCTTGTAAAATGTTTTTAAATGAAAATCCATGATTTCTTTTTGGTTTCTGTTGGTTTTAAATTTGCTTGTATTTCCCCTTCAGCAATATCAGATGCTATAAACAATTCAAATATATCCATTAAAATGATATATTAACAAAGCCAATATAATATGAAAAAAACTTTGATACATAGGCCGTGTAAACTTTAGTTTATACATGCTTTTTAGTTTTAGGGATTAGTGTTTTTGTTTAGGGGTTTAGGCTGTAAGGTTTAGAATTTAAGGTTAGTATTTAGAATCTAGGGTATAGTGTTTAAGGTTTAGTTTTTTAGGGTTAGGGTTAGTATTTAGAAAATACCTAAGACTTTTATAATCCATGTAAATGATACATCTTTCGCCGTATATGTAATGTCGCAAAATCTTCAAGGAAAAAATTACTGTGGCCAATTCTATATCATGTGTTAAATAATTACATTCATGAGGTTTCAACTGTCTCTAGGCAAGCTACAACTCTCCCATTTCACATTAGCACACAACCTAAGCCCGTGTACGATGCATCGCTACAAACCACAAAATCTTTACGACTCTCGGGTTGTATCGATACTAGTAGTAGTGCATCAATCAAAACTGTTTTCAGCTTGTCAAAGCTATTGCGTCTTTCTTTCGTTCACTAAAACACCACGTTCTTTTGTAGAAGTTTCGTTAAGAGTGCAAGAATGATAGAAAATCCTTCAACGAACTTACGATAATAGCCAGTTAAATCTAGGAAACTCATAACTTCTATTATATTCTCCGAAGGCTTTCAATGTAAAATAGCTTCGATTTCCTTCAAATCAATGTGGATTCCATCTGTTGACATCACGTGACCTAAGAAAACTACTTTCGACAACTAAAACGCGCCCTAGTTTAGCTATCCATACAAATGTTTCTCTTGTACAATCTGAAGAACCATCCGTGAGTGTACATCGTGATAGTCCTTGATGCATAAATACACGAAAATGTCATCTATAAAAATAACTACGAATTGATCCAAATAAGAATAAAACACTTTGATGAATCGAGTGTTAATTTAATAATGGGACAAAACATTTGTCTAACCAAACCACATCCTCACAAACTCACAATGTCTATAGCGCATCCTAAACTTTGTCTTCAAGATATCTTGTTGATCTCAAGTATAATTTGATCTCAAGTAGATATCGAGAAATACCGTTATACCTCGAAATTGGTTGAACAATTCATTATCCAAGGCAAAGGTTACTTGTTGATAGTACAATCTATACACATTCTCATTGTACCATCTTTCTTCTTAATGAACAAAACCAATACTCTCCAAGAAAAGATGAATGTAAGAATATTTTAAAAAAATTACAAGTAAAGGAAAGGGTAATTATTTCACATACCATCTTTTTTTCTGCAAATGCTTTAGTTTTAGGGTATAGTAGTTTAGAATTTAGAAATTGTGGTTAGAATTTAAGATTTAGAGTTAGAATTTAAGAATTAAAGGTTAAAATAGGTCTTTAACATATTACACTAACCTCTTAACTTTAAATTCTAATCACAACTCATAAATTTTAAACTCTCAAATTCTAAACTGAATCTCTAAATCTTGCATGGAATATTTTCTCGTAAAAGACTATCCAAGAATGCGAAGGCAACGCCAACAAACTTCAACAGACCTCTTTGGCAGCTTGAGCTAGGGTACATTGGAACTCCCATTAAAACAATCCGTTCCAATGCAGTTCTGAAATTGAATCTTAAAGATTATAAATAATGGCTGCATCGGCATCTGTTAACTAGAACTCAACCTGGAAAAAGAGGATTTAATGTTTCTGAAGAAATATTAGAGACAAAAATAAACGTGTAATGAAGTTGAACAGAGAAAATAAAACATTCAAACAGGTTTCCATGCACACAAGCTGGAGCATTGCTTATATATACAAATGGTATTGCAAGACAGAAAAAGAGTGAAATGTTTGAGATGAAGATGAACTCAAATCTATTTACATTTCAGTGCATCAAAATGAAGCAAGATTTTATCCGCAACTGGGTTTTTCATGATCATGAGAATGCCTCTAATAATGTAAAAAACAACCTAAGAGTGAAAAAAAGAGGTTGAACTTTTGCGGATCGTATTCCAGACAGTACACATGGAAGCATCCTCCTAGAATGCGTCTTCTGCTTCGGCAGACATTACAGATTACCTGAGCATGTCTCCGGTACGCAGTTGTGGCCGACTTATTGCCGGTGAGATGCTGAAAGCATTGCCATCACCACAAAATGAAGAATTACCGAGAGGCATCGGTCGATCTGGGATTGGAGGAACTTCAATATCACCTTCCAACATTTTCAGTGCATCCAAAATAGTAGGCCTTAAAGCTACCATTACATGAGCACACAAAATTCCAACCTGCACAAATCTCTCCATTATAGCCTTTGGATTTGAATTCAAGGAATCCCCATTTTCAATCAGCAAACGATCCAAAACCTCCTCTACCTTTCCTGCCTTTATCAGTGACCATGCCCAATCCGTTATCAAGAATGCACGCGGTGAGTCCGATGATGACAGATCAAGAGCTTTTCTCCCACACATTATTTCCAAAATAACCACCCCAAAACTGTAAACATCACTCTTCTCAGTAAGCTGACCATAAAGGGCATATTCAGGGGCCAAGTACCCATGAGTTCCAGCCACTCTAGTTGTAAGGTGAGACTGGCCTTCCCGACTCTGCTTCGCCAACCCGAAATCAGCCACTCGTGCTCGCATATCAACGTCAAGCAATATATTCGTAGCCTTAATATCTCTGTGGTATATTGCAGGCTTCACTCCATAGTGCAGATAAGCTAACCCCTTTGCCACATCCAAAATTATGTTCTTCCTCTGAGGCCAACTCAATGGTTTACTTCCCATTTTCGACTGGAAAAGATGATCCTCGAGACTTCCGTTCGACATATAATCATAGACAAGATACCTCTGATTCCCTTTTTCATCATACCTCCCATTTCCGTCCATCATACAGCAACCTCGAAGAGGCACAAGATTCCTATGTTTCAAGTTGCTAATAATCTCAACCTCATTGCAAAACTCTTCATCTCCTTGAAACTCTGATTCTATAATCCTCTTCACTGCCACCACTTTCCCATCCGGTAAAATCCCTTTGAAAACAAAACCAAACCCCCCTCTCCCTATAAAATTCCTCTTTGAAAAATTATCAGTCGCCTTCTCAAGATCACGGAGCTCGAACCAAATCGAACCGGTATTAGGCCTCAGTTTTGGCCTACACCCTTGTTCTTCTACATCATTAAAATTAGTAACAGGGCGGCCAATAGTACGTTTCTTTGTAAATCTTTTTTCATACCAAAAGTATAAACCCAATAAGCTAAACGTAACGAAAAGTGCAACCCCAGCGCCGGTGAAGCCAAAAACAAGGACCGAATGTCTTTTACTGGATGAACTATGTTGTTCATTCAAAGCTAATGAGAAAGCACATACCAAAGCTCCATGACTTTCAGGTCCAAGCTCATTAGCAATCCCAGCAGCATAAAGAACAGTATAATAAAAACAATCAGTAGTGTGAGTTTTATTACCGTCAATGGAGACCAGTTTAGATTGGACTTGGTTACCGGCACGAAGACAAGTATCGCAAGCAGTGAGATCAGTGAGATCAGACCTGCAATCCTGGTCAAGTGCAGTGGATTCCCCCAGCTTGGCAATCCAATCTTGGGTTGTTCGTATGCCGGCACAAAAGTCAGGTGCAGCCACAAACTGCTCAGGCTCAACACAGAGGGAAACAAGATTAGTGGGAAGAGAAAGAGAGTTGAGCTTAGACTGGTACTCTTGAAGGCACGAAACAGAAGTGGGGAGATTTGGTACCCCAAAGAGAGAGGTTTGTTTAAGATACTGGGCAAGTCCAATACCAAAGACCGAGAGTATAGACATGCAACAGTTTTCTTGCGCGATTTCGGCTTTGGAGGTTGAGTTAGGGTGGAAGTTAAGACAAAGAGATGAGTTCCAAGGGATTCTTGTCACGTAGGTGAGGTCCATCGGACATGTTGCAGTTGCAGATGAGTTGGTAAAGGAAAGGGCAGCAGAGAGAAAAACAAGACAAGCAACCTCAAAACCGATCTTCATGTTATGTTTATGCATCTTTTTTTTTTCTTCTTCTTTTGTTGAAGACTGGAAGCTTTTGAGGTAGAAGAAAAGATGTGGGGAATGAAAAACAGGAGGTTGTAGAGATTGAGGGAATCAGCAGCACTTAGTCAAACAAACAAACCCGATTCCTCCATTTCTAATCATATTTGGCTGCTGAGCCTGAGGCCTGAGCTTTGTTTCTAGTTTTCATATGGCATTGGCGCGTGTCAAATGGCAGCAATAGTAGAAAAAAGACTTTGAATTTTATTGGAGCGTTTATTAAGGCATGCTGACAAGGGGTTGCTGCTGAATGGGAGTAGTTGGGTTCGTTTTATTTCCCGGAAACTCACTCCCCCAAATTAATCATTTGCAAAATCTCAACTCAACCTTACTTAGAGGTGGCAATCGGGTCATTCGGTTCGGGTTCGGGTCGGGTCGTTTCGGTTCGGGTCATTTCGGGTCTATCTAGAATCGGTTTAGATTCGGTTTGGGTCGGTTCGGTTCGGGTTCGGGTCTAATTCGGGTCTGTGATGAGTCGGATTCGGTTCGGGTATTGGATCGGGTCAAAATCGGATCGGTTGTTTTCGGGTCGGGTCAATATCGGATCGGTCGCTTTCGGTTCGGGTCAAAATCGGGTCGTTCGGGTCGCTTTCGGTTCGGGTTGAAATCAGGTCAATTTCGGGTCTGGTCAACATTTAAATTTTCGGGTCAATTTGATTTGAGTTGGGTTAAAGGTTTGAGGTTTAGTATTTATGGTTTAGGGTTTAGAGTTATTGATGTATGAGATTAATTCTAATTCAACTTGTCAATCTATGCATTTGAATTTGATTAAATATTTAAATCAAAGCTTCATGTATCCATATAATTTTTTTTGTATAATTATATTGAATCAAAGTTTATAATAATAATAATAATAATAATAATAATAATAATAATAATAATAATAATAATAATAATAATAATAATAATAATGTCTGAAATGAATTAATTTATTAAACATAGGATCTAACTGAATTAACTAAAATCTAAAAGCATAAATCACGGACATAATTAAAATAATTTTAAAACTAAATGTGAAATTTCAGTTAAATTAATCTAAATTGAAACTCAATTAAATCAAGAAAAATAGAAAGACAATTGGTAAAAATAGAGAGGGAAAAAACAAAATTTTGGAGGGAAATAAGCCACCAATTTTTTAAGCTAGATTGAAAAAAAAAAAAAAGACAATTAGAAAAAATAGAGAGAGAAAAGACAAAATTTTGGAGGGATATACAAATCTTCTCCCCGTAGTGATATTTAATTTAATTTAATGTTGCATTTAAAATGTTACATTTTAGTCAACTTTAAGTTTTAGTTTAATTTAATTTTGTCACAAGTATTCCCACGGTTTAGACTTCGGATATACAAATCTTCTCCCCGTAGTGATATTTAGTCTTTAAAAATTTACTTTTAGTTGAAATTGACTAATCTTTGTAATTTAGTCTATTAATTTAATATATTTATATTTTCGTTCATTTTAATTTCAAAGATTTAATTTTTAGCCAAAATTGACCCCTATTTATTTATATGATATAATTACAAATTTGATCATTGGACTCTCAAATTTCTCCCCTTCCAAATTGTCAATTTAGTCTACAATTTCAATTTTATGCTATATTTTATGATGAAATTATAAAATTGGTCACCAAGATCTCAAATTTCTATACTTCATTTTATTATTTATTATATTGTTAACAATAGATATTCGGGTTAAAATCGGGTCAAAATCGGGTTAAAATCGGGTTAAAATCGAGTCAATATTCGGTTCAGCTTTCGGTTCGGGTAGCATTCGGTTCGGGTCCATTCGGTTCGGGTCTATTCGGTTCGGGTCTATTTCGGTTCGGGTCCATTTCGGTTCAACAAAAATTTTCGGTTCGGTTCGGTTCGATTCGGTTCGGTTCGGGTTTCGGGTCAACTTCGAATCATCATGTTCGGGTCAAAATCGGGTTTCGGTTCGGGTAATTCGGTTCGGGTTTCGGGTCTCGGGTCAAGTTTGCCAGGTCTAACCTTACTCAATAGAAATATCCGTCTTTTCAGTGTCCATACATTAAAATTTAGTTTTAGAATTTTAGAATTTGAGTTTAGAGAATTTAGGGTAAAGTATATTTTTAGGGTGTAGAATTTAAAATTAGAGTTAAAGCTTAAAATTTAAATTTTTAAATATTTTTTAGTGTTGGACATAAAAAAAAGACACAAAAAACATAAAATTTTTGTCCAACCTTATTGTTTCACTCCTCAAATTTTCAACGCTTAAGGCTCGCCCATATGGTGGAAAAATCGTTAAAGGTTGTTAAGTAAAGACTAAAGTGATTTTACATTTTTTATAAAAATAAGCTTGTATTACTGGAAAAAAAATTATACATATGCATAGACAGTGAAAAAAGTATAAAATCCGCTGCACAAATATATTTTTGTTTAAGAATATTACAAGTGGTGCAACCGCAATGTTGAATGAGTCGAACGCCATCTAATTAAAAATTGCATACATCAACCATCAATAAACACATCCTAATTCCACTGAAATTTGTTACAAATATACGATGATTAACAAATCGATCGTATAATAAAGAGACAATTATATTACGTGAAAAAAACCTAAATTTTTTTACTACAATGTCAAATAGTACAAGAGATATGTGGCTTCTAATTTTAACACTAATACATATTATCTATTTATAGAGATAATCAAGAGAAAGAAATGTTAGATTACAAGAATTTTTTTAATACGAATTTCTACTAATACAAAAGGTATAGTCGTGTACGAATTGTATATGTGACAAAGTCTGTAACTTGTGACCAGAGCACAATTTTTATTTTTATTTTTCTCTCAATTTATTTCTTCACCAATTGGATCATATCATGAACCAGGCTAGATCGAAATCTATGTCAAAAACCCTAACAAAATTAATATACATATATTTATGATAAAAAAATAATTTTTTGCTTATAATATATTTAAATAACTATTTAAAATATATAAAAAAAAACTACTTTAAAAATAATTATCGTTTATTTTAAACTAATGAGTCCTCTCCCAAAATCACGTACGATTGACAAATTATATGTATAGTCTATTTTTTAACCAACTTTTTAAGTATTACTTTTTATTAATATTTTGATGTGACTACAATGTAGTATTTGTTTAATATTTTTAGCCATTTATTAACACAAACGTCGTGCACATATAGTGCTTGAACCTGAGTCATTTGGATGATATACATCATCATTTACTACTGGGACCACTCTACGGGTTTAACTACTACATTTTTTAATAAACCAACTATGATTTTTTACAATATATATTATTTAATTTTATAAAATGTTAAAATAAAAAATAATTATAACTTTTTTAAACCTTACCGATATGACTAAATATTCGTTAACGTTTTTCCTAATAAATAATGGGTGAAGTAATTAATCATCTTTCTAAGCAAAGATATGTGAATTTTTAATATGGGAGGCCGGCATCGATGTGCTAGGTTGCTTCCTTTTGTTTCTATTCTTATTCTTATTATAGATACAAGGAAAAAAAAAGGATAACATTGACTCTTTAAAATTTTCTATTCACCAATAATATAAAAGAGCTAACCATCAAATAAAGTTTGACTTCGTCCTAAATATGTTTACAATTTTAATAATAGATTATATTTAGCATTTCTCTAAATTATTACTACAATTTTGCTGAGAAACTATGTTTTGCAGGACACGACTTTCAACGGTACACATGCATTTATATTTAATAGTTTATGTAAGGGCAGTTCAAAAATTTTGAGGCATTGTGCAATTTATAAAAATTAGGCACATAATTTATATTTAGTAAGAGATATAAGTTTTGTTTTCCAAAAAATTACCTTAATACAAAAAATATTATTAGATTATTCTTTTGAGAAACAAAAAAATTAACTTATAAAGATTTAAAAATCAAACATTCACTTAAAATTTGTCATTTTTTGTATGTTTAAGTTTTATATGTATAATTTTTTTACAAATACACCATTTAATTTAAGTTTTATATTTTTGGGCCCCTCTTTTTGGGGCGTTGTGTCGGTCGCTCTTATCGCACATA
This sequence comes from Hibiscus tridactylites, assembly GCA_958450335.1. Classification (NCBI taxonomy): domain Eukaryota; kingdom Viridiplantae; phylum Streptophyta; class Magnoliopsida; order Malvales; family Malvaceae; genus Hibiscus; species Hibiscus tridactylites. The sequence continues at coordinate 8,750,525 of OY288273.1, forward strand.
TCCAAAACCCCCCAACAAGTTTATGTAAGAAAACCACTAACATTTTAAATTATATGAAATATATAATTTTATATATGAATTCGTCACTTTTTGTTGATGTCAAAATAAAGAGGCACCAAATAAGGAAGGTGTAAATGGTAAACCAAAGTGGTTGTGGTAGATTTAGGCGGTTCTCTCCCTATAAATTTAGGGCGGAGAGCCACAATCAAGATAAAGGTTGTTAATGAAGAGAAAAGAACGAGAGGTTGCTCAAGAATGCTCTTGAGACCATTGTCAGTTCAGTCGAGATTCGCCCCTTACTCATAATTGAGTGACCCAAGTGTAACCTTTAATAATTGGGTGGGTAACTCACACGTAACCTTATCCACAACTGAGTGACTCAAATGTAACTTTTAATAATTGGGTGATTCAAATGTAATTTTACCCATACTTGAGTGACCTTTGTTGTAGTTTACCCTATTAAATAAGTATTAAATATAACAAATTTTTTATATGAAAAGGTTAATTTTTTTATTAAATAGAATTATTACTGTTGACATCGTTTCTGTTCAGGTCAAATAAATTGGGTCTTTAAAAGTCCGTCAAATATTTGGAGTCGCCAACGATCGTTTTGGGTTGAGTATAACCGAAAACCTGTAATATTGGTCTACGTCAACACCGAGATCATCGTCGAGTTCGGGAGTCAGTTACGAGTAGGAAAGATTATAGCACCCTCACTACGCCCATGAATTGGTACCTAAGGGTTTGTGTTGTCTATAAAAAATGAAATCTCAAAAAGAGATTAATAGCACTACTAAAAAATAAAATTAATTTTGCTGCAAAAAAGATAAGACATACTAAAAAAAAATCAGATGCATGGAAGAAAACAATTAATTAGCAAAACGGTCAAAAATTAAATTTTAATCAATTCATCAATTAAAAAATTTTAAACTTAATTTATCAAATTATTAATCAAGTTCAAATCATGCACTTAATTAGACTAGTTCAAAATGGGTTTTGGCGAAAGATGGTGCTTCTGGATCTTTCAATGCTTGTCAACAGCCAGAATTTCCATAATGGTCAACGGATCCCCCTCCTTACCGTTCTCAATCAGTAGAGGGCTTCGCCAAGGATGCCCTCTATCGCCAAGCCTATTCAATTTAGTTGGAGAAGCGTTAAGCGCTCTTTTGTCTAAAGCTTGTAGAATGGGGTTGATATCTGCCGCGAATCTTGGAGATAATTCCCTGGAAGTTTCACACATACAGTACGCAGATGACCTCATAATTTTTTGCGGGGCTTCAGATAGAGAAATCAGTAATATTGTAAGAATCCTAAAAGGTTTTGAGATTGCGGCGGGGTTAGCGTTAAATCTGCAGAAATCAAAACTTGTGGGAGTTAATTTGGACGACGCCTGCATTGACCATTGGGCGTCTAGATTCAAATGTCAGGGTGAAAAATTACCATGCCAATACCTCGGCCTTCCGTTAGGCGCACGTAAAAACTTGCCTTGTATCTGGGAGCCAATCGTTGAAAGAATTAGGAGCAAATTAGCAGGTTGGAAGACAAAATTGTTATCTTTTGGTGGAAAAATTGTTCTCGTCAAAGCAGTGATAGTCAGTCTTCCCATCTATTTTCTATCAATTTTTCAGATGCATGTGTCAATAAGTAAGGCCATCAACAGGCTAATTGCTAACTTTCTCTGGGGATCTTCGGACAAGAACAGAATACATTGGTTTAGGTGGGAAATGCTTTGTGTGCCTAAGGAACTAGGAGGATTGGGCATTGTGGATTTACAGTTGAAAAATCAAGCTCTTCTGAACAAGTGGCTCTGGCTGTTTGGCACTAAAACTAATGCTCTGTGGAGGAAAATCATCGCAACAAAGTATGAAGGAAAATTTAACGCGATGATGCCCATGAACCTCAAATCGTCCAAAAGATCGTGGATTTGGAAAAGAATTACCAAACCACTGTCTATCCCGTCGGATCTCTTCACCAGCAATATAATGCAAACCATTGGCAATGGAGCTACAATCCGGTTTTGGCAGGATGTATGGGCCTGTGGCGTTCCCCTCCAAACTGCTTTTCCCAGGATTTTTACGCTCGCTGTTAAAAATACCGGAGTTGTCGCAGATTTCGGTCATGTGGTAGAGGGCAGTTGGACATGGAACATAGCTCTTAGACGCGAAGTATTCGATTGGGAGAAGGTAGCCTGGGAAGCCTTTTTGATAACCTTGACAGACTCAGTTCCGGGTCGGCTCCCTACTGACAGTATTCGTTGGACTGGAGACGCCAATGGGCTTTACTCATCTAAATCCTTCTGTAAGATGGTGTATGCTACTGGCAGGCCGTTGGTTGCAGGGTGGAAATCGCCATGGTTGAACATTGCCCCGCCTAACGTGGAGGCTTTCGTTTGGAGATTTTGCACGGTAGATTACCTACGAAGATGGAGCTCCTTAAAAGAGGTGTAAGGCTTCTTAACTCGCTGGTATGTCCATTATGTAATAAGTCTGATGAAACTGTAAACCACCTCTTCTGTCACTGTGAAGTCAGCTGGGCACTTTGGTGTAGAGGCGGAGACTTGTGGGGAGTTAAGATGGTAATGCCAGGGTCCGTCAACTCCTTATTCCGGATGTGGGGCGACACTAAATCCAGGTTGGCAGATTTGAACGTGTGGAACTTGTGGTTTTATTGTATTGTTTGGACAATCTGGCTATTTAGAAACGAGGTGGTATTTAAGGGGATTAAAGTCGACCTTAGTCAAATGTTTGATATGGCTTTGTTGAGGCTCGGATGGTGGTGTGTAGCCAAATGGCCTGGGAATTTCGCGTTAATCACAGACATTGTATGTAATCCGACGCTACTGATCTCTTCCCATCGGTCGTGTCATCCTTCTGTTAACAGCGCTTGGGTGAAACCTCCAGATGATTCTGTAAAATTCAACTTCGACGGAGCATCGTTGAACGGCTTCGGTAAAGGCGGTATAGGTGGCCTCCTAAGAAATTCTCGCAATGAATCATTAATCGTTTTTTCTAAGTCTGCAGGTTTTGCGGACGCCACGACAACAGAAATTTTGGCTATGAAGGAGGCATGCTTGCTGTTTGTTCACTCTTGCTGGTCCAAATCACACCACTTGCAGTTAGAAAGTGATTGCGCCTTTGCGGTAAATTGGTTCAAAGCTCCCTGGACAGCCCCGCCCGTTTATAGAAGCCTGGTGGAAGAATGTGTGAAACTGGTTGCAGGATTTTCAGTCAAGATCTATTGGATTCCCAGGGAGGCAAACATCTCTGTCGATAAGCTAGCAAAGGCAGGTATTAACAGGTCATTGGACTTCCAGTGGATTAGAGCATAGCCTGGTAAGTTCTCGTCTCTGTAACCGTTTATTTTCGAGTGTACTGTACGTTGGTAGGTTGCCAGCTATCTAGCTTTGTTCCCCCTTTGATTTAAGCACTCTTTTTCCCCATTTAGGCTTAGGGGTTTTTTTAACGAGGCTTGAATCATCGGGTTCGGTCTTCCTTATTTCTCAATAAAATTCCACCTTTCAAAAAAAAATTAGACTAGATCAATTTTAATTAAAAATTAATTCACAAATTAAACCATCATCGAAGCCAATTAATTACCCAATCAAATGTGAAGTCAATTAAGCGGTTTAATTATTAAATAATTTAGTAAACCAGGACTCAATTGAAATTAATTTAAAACTTATGCATGAAAAGGGACCTAAATGGAAAGAATCCTAACCTAGAATGGCCTAAAAGTGATTAATCCCTAAGCCTAATGCATGTAGGGGTGAGCTTTCGAGCGTGTCGAGTCGAGTCAAATTTTTTGAGTTATTCGAGTTGACGCGTCATATTTTACGACTTGAACTTAATTTGAAATTTTTTCGATTCGAGTCGAGTTTATGAAATTCGAGTCAAGTCGAGTTTTCGAGTTCCTATACAAATTTAATTTTAATTATTTACCATATTATAGTACGATTTGATTCCAATTAAAACGACTTTCTCTAATCATATAAGATATGCATATATATATTTCTTCATATTATTTTTTACATGCATAAGTAAGATTTGTAATGTTATTTAATAAAAAAATATCATCTAAACTTCTTAAATATATTTATAATATTATTTTTAAATAAGGAACTTTTGGGGATAAAGTATTGATGGGGGTGTAAATGAGTCAATAAATTGATGTAAAAAAAATTAAAAAAAAAATCAGTTGAATGATCAAATTGAATAAAATATAAAGTTAAAGGGATAATTTGAAAAAAGAATATATTTTTTGAAAATATGAATTGAAGTTATATAGATATTATATAGTGTTAGTGAATCATGTGGTTTAATTTTGGTCAAAATAAACTTAAAACGAAAAAGAAATTGAAGAAATGAGAAACATTCATAGTTAACGAGCTAAATTACAAAAGTAGAAAATTTAATTTAAAAATATGAATTGAAGTTAAATAGGTATTCTAGTTTCTACATTGGTTTAGGAGCATGCGGTTCAAATTTGGTCAAAATTAACATAAAACGAAAGAGATGTTGAAGAAATGAAGAAATCATACAAAGTTAAGGGGCTGAATTGAAAAAATATAAAATTTATTTTCAAACCTATAAATTGAAGATAAATACGTATTTTACGCTGGTTTAGGAATATGTGGTTCAAATTTGGTCAAAAATAAACTTAAAATGAAGGAGGAATTGAAGAAAAATGAAATCAGTGACTAAATTGCAAAACTGTAAAATTTGACTTTTCGATTTTTCGAGTTGGGCAAATTTCAAACCAACTCGAAATCGAATTTTTTTCAAGTTAATCGAGTTGAATCGAACAACTCGACTCGAATAACTCGAAATTGAAAAAAATATCAATTTTTTCGAGTCAAGTTTTGCTCACCCCTAAATGCATGCGTAAATTACCTGCAAAAGCAGAAAGCCTTATTAGAATGTAGACCCCCACTTGTTTAATCTACACGACTACACAACAGAAAGAGAAATGGGTCGAGTACCCCTTTTATTACTTTGCCTTTCTCGTTTAGTTTTGAACGGAACCAAAAAAAAGTATTGGTCCTTTGTGTCAAACATAAACAAAATTTTCTTATCTCATCTCTCACGCAAGCACACATTGGCCGTCGCCACTCATTCTCACTGGCTACTGTCGGAACCCGAAACAAGAATATTTTCTCACTGATTTCTCACTCTCAAGTCTAAGAATGAAATTAGTTTCAGCAATGACGAAGTAAATTGGTGCGAATCTACAAAAATGAAATTTAAAGTTTACTTTGTTCAAACTTCGAGACCTGTCGTTGGATCGATCAGACTTTGAGGTATGTCTTTCTTCTTTCCGTCGTCTTGCTATTCACCATTCAAATTTTATTGAAAATATTCTGATCGTCGAAAAAGTTAAATGACGCCTTAATTTCTCACTTTCTCGTCGTTTTCAGAATTGACTCTCTCCTCTCTATTTTACAAGTTTTCTCTGATTTTTCCTGTGTATCCCCCCTCGTGATTTTTCCTTTGTTTATAAAGGGCCAGAATGCCCGATAATAAAGGATATGTAGTGGTCAATTGAGTTTGGTGAGGTTATCATAGGATTTAGGTTGAGTGGACAGTAGGTGAGTGGCAGAGATTTTTAAGGGATCTTTGTATCAGGTTTGACCGAGATTTAAGGGGGGAATGTGAGTGTTTTATCGGTGAGAAATGATTTGAACTCGGGTTTAGGATTTGGGCTTGGTATGTTTGGGTTCAATTATTTCAATATTCAATGTGGTAAAAAATTGGTGTGTACAATTACATACTCATGTCACAATTTAAACTCATACAAGATGAAACGATTTGAGCATCCCTAATCATTAAATCAATTATTAGATCTCATAAAAAATTAATTCTTTAATAAAAATGTGCATTTTTTTCTGAATGGAACATACTTTAACATAAATTCAAGTGATTAAATATTCAAATCTCATCGTATAAGTAAAATTTCATTTTAAAAAAATTCAAAACCAAATTTTCAATTCTTTTTCAGTTTGTTAATAGTAGAACTGATTCTTCACCTGCTTGAAAAATTGTGTTGGATAATTAGACCAAACTGAACGAAGTAGGCGATTGATCTAACTCAATGTTTACATGACGGGCTTCTGATTCTGAATTCAAGGTTGAGAATAATCAAAATATAGGCCGCTGATGCAATTACATTGAGCATAATAGATTTTTACAAAAAAAAGAAAAAGAAAACATAACAGATGATGCACAAACAAATAAACAAACTACGATCTGATATCTAGTACATAAAAATTCGATATGTATTTTCCAAAGGAATCCCTAATGAAGATTTAGCTGCCAATTCTTCTACCGCCGCGGCCTTGTCCGCCGGTTTCTGCTGTAAAATGTTGTTATCAGTAGTATAATTAAGGTATATTTGGCAAAAAATCACATGCTGCAATTGGTGACCCCAGAGTCATCTCCTTGGCTATGGTGGGACGTGTAACTTCATAGTAATTTCAGGCTTCACAAAGCAGCCTTGTACAATTTCTCATAACATTTTCTTTAGGAAGAAGCCTTGGAAACATCCTTGCCGGACCTATTGTACTTCATATGGCTCTTGACTAGTTGCCCAGCTGCAAGTGCCGACATGAGCGATAGTTCCCCAGCAAGGACAGCACCAGCAACAATGGTCGCCAGCGTTCTAGAGTTTTCTCCAGGTGACTCTTTGCTCGCACCCTTCACCCCTAGCAGGTTCAAACAGGCTGACTGAGATGCAAGCTGAGTTCCACCACCAACAGTTCCAACCTAAAAGATAAACATCGATGGAGATAATAATCAGGCAAAATTGCTCATGAAAATACTTGCGCTTCATAATCAGACAACAAAACGATCAATTACCTCAATAGAAGGCATTGTGACAGAGACGTGCAGGTCCTTGCCATCATTAACAGCTTCCATCATCGTGATGCAATGAGAGCTCTCGACATTTTGAGCTGGATCTTGGCCAGTAGCTATGTAGACTGCAGTCACGATGTTACTAGCATGAGCATTAAATCCACCCAAAGCTCCAGCCATGGCCGAACCAGTAAGATTCTTGAGCATGTTGAGCTCTACGAGAGATTCGACACTAGTCTTCAAGACCTTCCTCACTACATCACCCTTGATGATGGCCTCGCAGACAACAGATTTGCCTCGTCCTTCAATCCAATTTACTGCAGCTGGCTTTTTGTCTGAACAGAAGTTCCCTATGGCCATCATAAATCCATAAAATTCAGTGCTCTAGTTCAGAATTTTTTTTTTAAAAAAAAGGACAATAAAATAATAGCAAATTATGCTCACCAGAGATGCCAATGACATCCATGTCAGGGAAATCAGTTTGAAGGAAATCCAAAACGTTTTGGACTCCCTTGGAAACCATGTTCATCCCCATAGCATCACCAGTACTGCAAGTGAATCTCAAATACAGATTCTTCCCAGCAATTGCACATTTGATACCTTGAAGCCTGCCAAATCTACTGGATCTGCAACCACTCAGAAACCAACAATTTTCAGTAAACCAGTCCATATATTACCTAGGTTTATAGTTTTCAATCTGAAATGGAAGAATGTCTATATATAATCCGAAGTCCAAACAAACCTGTTAAAAACGAGAGCCAGAGTCTCGAAATTCCCAGGATCTTCCAAATACAACTTCAGATCAGCTGCTCTTTTCGCGCTACCAAACCTTACAACAGGAGCTCTAGTCATCCCATCTTTCAGTAGAATACTTGTAGCTCCACCAGACAAATGAATAGCCTTACAACCCCTATTAGTGCTAGCCACCAGGCACCCTTCCGTGGTTGCCATAGGAACCGAGTACTCTCTTCCATTAAGCAGCAAAGGCCCCGCAATCCCCACGGGAATCTGAACGTACCCAACTGGCATCTCACAACACTGCCCTAAAATCGAGTCGTAATCGAACCCATCCAAAGGCAATCCTGATAATGACATCCCCGTCAATCTCTGCAACGCCTCACGCCTGATCGCAGCCGCTCTCTTGCAGTCACCTAATTTCGACTCCAAGGAATACGAAGGGGTTGTTCCGGCCACAATGGACTTAATTATTTCTTCGTCTTCCTCAGTTGTAATTGTTACAGGATTTTGAGCGAACACCTTCTGGGCAGTTACAATCGGTGCCGGAGGAGGTAGAGGGGGAAGTGAGCAATCAAGAGCTTGGCCGCAAGGGAGTTCACGGGATTCTTCCTTAGGAAGCAAAACTTCAGTTTCCTCATCACCGTCCTCTGAGTCCCAAACGTCGGTCGACGGTCGGAGAAGCAGAGACTGAACAAAGTCAATCCCAAAGAAACCCAGAAGGTAAATAAAGGAAGCGACGAAAACTAGGATGGCCACGATGTCGGAAAAGGTGAGGACGCTGAGAGGTGTGGAAGTACGAATCTTTTCACGCCAACGGGAAAGAAGAAAATAAACCACATAGAAGAATAGCGTGAAGAAGACAGTATTTGTTAGATGCAACGGAAGCGGTAATGCGTCGGAAGCTTTGGTGGGATCTTCCTCTACTGAAATGGTTTTCGTTGGCTTAAGAGATTGGACCTTTTTAGCCGATGATCTCCGGCTGGCCTCCATTTTGGGTGGGTGTTCGTGGCGGGGGACCGACGCCGAGTATAAAAGAGCCGATTCCGGTTGTTCGTATTGGGGAAGAAGAGTTTACTGAGTTTGAGTTGAGTAGAAAAGAGAGAGTTCGGGGCAGAGTATTTATAGAGTGGGCAATGCATGTTCCAACGTTGTAATATTCGCTTTAGATTTGGAGTCAAAACAGAAGAGTTCAGGTTTCAATTCAGCACAGTATTATTTTAATTCTATCACTTGACTTCCATGTTCGACTCTTAATTTGGACATTTCTATTTATCCCATTAAACTTATTCATCTAATTTTTATATATAGTCTTCAAATTTGAACGTTTAATTTCCACAAGTTTCAACCAACTATTTTAAGATAAATAGTCAAATTATTATAATAAAAAATCATTCTTCGACTCTTCCTTCATTGTTTTTTTCGATGAATTATATAAAATTTGAATGATAAATTATATTATGGATCATTCTCGTTACGTTATTTATGGGACCAATTAATAAAAATCACATATCTTATTATTTTTATGTCATATTTTTTTTGTTATATTTTTTCATATCACTATAATAAATATTGTAAATTTGTTTTCAGAAAAATCTAACGATGAGGAAATTTATATACAACTATTATTCGATTGGTCACAGTAACCCATCCACAGTAGTTTCTTAAATTTTCAGTGCAATGGTTCTATCAACTTATTTCTCTCTTCCTCCAAACTATTCATGAAGAAAATGACATTATTCACTCAAAGGGTTGTTGGAAGTTTTGAAATTATTATAGGAAGAATTCAACTTCCTCCTGGTTTCCTCCAACTATTGGAACATTTAGAAAAAAAAAAGTAATATCATTTGAATAAGAAAAAACTTCAATAAATTACAAACGTTCATGAATTTTGAAATTTCTTACTTTGACTGTTTTCTTGTACACTTCTTCTCTTTGAAAAAAAAATTATTATTTTATGCGTTAATCTTTGAAAAAACTTAACATGGGTTTACTTAACAAAAAAACATATTTTCATTATGTATATAATAATTGAAAATTGGGCAAAGTGAAAGTGTTCCTGAAGAAACAAACATTCATTTAATTCCGAATCAATTAATTTTGGTAAACTAAGGTGACTGTTCTTAAAGAGTTTTGAAGATTTCCAAATCTTAGTATAACTATGTATATGGATTAGCACCAAACTTGTGAACATAAAAAAGAAATAATGTATGGTTTCTTAATTTAGAGAAATGTTTTGAGGCATCTAATTTTGATTTATTAGGATTGATTTGAAGGAATAAGTCAATTTCGTTTATAGGAGGACTTACAAATAAATATGGACAAATTGACTTTAACGTAAATAAAAATAATTAAAATTATTATTTTAATTACACGAAAAAGAAAGATTACCTAAAACCTTCTTGATTTAGGGTATGATTTTTCTATTCATGTTTCTATCTACGGTGACCAATGCATGTTTCCCGGTCTCAATTTTTTACAACATTTAATTTTTGGCTTAATGGGTAATTTTGCCCATTGGTAATATGAAATTAGTAAAGAAAATTTTACGACGTTGGACGAGCACCGATGAGCACTATTAATTTAATTTATAATGATTTAGAATTTAAAGGACTCGCCGTATCTTAATTAATTTATCTTCTGTTTTTTAAATAATTTATAATTTTACGGTGAGTCCTCTAAATTTTAAATCTCTATAAATCAAATTAATAGTACTTGTGCTCATCAGTGCTCGTCGAGCTTGTCAGACTCATCTAATTAGTAATATTGTCTCTCTTTTTAATCGCATCAATTTAATCCTTGAATTGTATTAATCTTGTCTATTGACAATAAGTAACCGATATAATTGTTAAATTATGTGCATTTGGTCGCTATCTACTTCCACATTAGTCGTTATCGCCAACTATTTTGTCATGTCGATGATGATGGGTCGATTTTAATGACGTGATAATACGAATGAAGAATTTTAGAATTATTTGTTTATTTTAAAATTTCAATTTAAAAAAAAATCATATCAATTATATTGTCAGGTAATCAAAATTGACTCGTCATGTCTTATTGTAGGACATTAATTTATTAAAGAAAATAGAAGTTTGATAGATAAATTAAAAAATTAAAAGAGATGGGTAACTTTATTGATTTGAAATTACTATAGGGTAAAATTACCCTTTTAGAATCTTTACTTGGATTTCTATCGATTTAATTCATTCTCATGAAGAATTAAGTAAAGTTTGTTGAGATGCCTTTATGATGATTTATTTGTGATTGTTTTTAGGTTCTGATTTATTTGTGATTGTTTACATGGTGCTGCCTCAATAGTAACAACAAACTGGTTGTTCTGACCATGTTTGTCATCACGTTTAGAATCCCGTCGGCATCTATTATCCCGACCTCGCTTCGATGACTTAAATTAAAGTTACATATGATATTTAATTTTCATTAAATTAAAGTTACATATGATATTTAAGCTTCGTTAGATGTTTAGGGATTAAATTTAGGGAAATAGGTGACGTTGAAATGTATTTAAGATTTTATAGAAAATTTTACAGTGCAAGTCTAAGACGCCACCTACAGATGGTGATTTAATATTTTTTAATTAAATTTTCCCCAAAACTACCATGCACTGAATACTTTACGTTATAAAAATATTAAACAACCCTAGGACATTACCTGCAAGTGGTGTCTTTCACATCCACTTACGTTAAAGAAATATTAAACAAACCCAGGACGTCACCCGCAGGTAGGGGCGTTCAAAATTACCCGATCCAATTGACCTGACCCGACATAAAATAGGCGAGTATTTTAAAGATTTTTAATTTTTTCGGGCCGGGTACCCAACCCGATGATTTTTTTAGGACACAGGCCGAAAGTTTTCTCTTACCGGGTACCCGACCCGACAATTTTTAATATATATTTTTATATTTCAAATTATATTTTTATTTTAAGTTTCTTAATATTTTTACTCCAAAACTAAATTTAGATCCCTAAATTCTTTTTATGATTGTATTATATACTTTTAAATTTAAAGTTTAAATTTTTTTAAAATATTTTGTGATTTTTAGTGTTCAAGGTACCCTAAACCCGACCCAATTTTCCGGGTACCCAAGTGTAATGGGCAAGAACACGAGCTGACAAAGTATGTAGCTAAATGAATCGGGTACCCCACAATGAACACCCTACCCGCATATGACGTATTCTACCTCACCGTTCAATTTGTCGTAATTTTCAAAATAAAACTTAAAGACCCCATTTCTCTAAATTTAATTCTAAGGGTGAATATTTTCCTTATTTGTCATGACATAGTAATATTTATTTTTTATACCTATAAATAGAGTATTTAAGAAGACATTGTACACACTTTTTATTGAAGATTATATATATACAAATTAGAAAATATGAGTAGGATAACATAAAATTTTTAATTATATATAAAATTTAGAAAAGTTAAAGATATATAGCATTCATCCCGACTATGAGTACGGAGTACCTCAAGACACAACTTAAGAGTTAAGACCTATTCAAGTTTCTGTTTTGTAGCATTTTTTTCTCCTTTCTTGATTATCATGCCGAATCCATGGCTTGGCCGGAGATGTTCTCATCTCCCACTAGCTCATTAGTTTACACTCGTACGCCTCTTCACTACATAATACAGATAGATACCTTAAGAAACCAAACAAATCTAAAAAAAACAGTTCCCTTACTTGAACTGTTTCCCTTCATACATCCCACCAAACTGCCAATTCGGCGGTGCGACACCGTAAGATGTAACCATCCTGCCGGTACTGGCGGTTACCTCGAACGAAAGCTGTTGTCCCATAAGATTGATGCTGCAGTGCCAATTCTGTCCCCAATTTCTGGCCATTGGCATCCACCCTGTTTTAGAGCCCTTCACTTTGACTGCCACCACTTCCCCATCCAATCCCACATTGCTAATCAACACCTGAAAGAAATGAGCACTCCCACTCACGCTGAATCTCATCCCACCCCTTCTTCCACACTTCACCCTACACAAACAGTCATTTCATTCCTTTCTGTTTCTTTCATATAAAGGCTAAAGCTACAGCTATGGCAAAAGTGTAGTTAGTTTCATATGTTTTCACCTCTTATACTGAACAGGCACAATATCAGCTCTTTTTTCTGCAATTTCAGCAAATGCTGCCTCGGACATCTGGAAATGTTGCTTGGGGAAATTACACCAACCGCCGTAATCTGAAGAAAGGCCATAATTGGGTGGACAAAAATCTGTAGCGGTGAGGATGACGGAGGGGCTCCCTTGGAGGCACCATAAGATATGGTCAACACATCTGAGCTCAAAGCAAGCTCCACATGTGCTCCCTTTGTTGAACAACATGGTACTAAGTCCAGCACTGTGTTTCCCATAGCTGGCCTTATGAAGGTCCCCATAACCACAAGCTCCTTCTGCAAGATCAGGCCACTGAATTGGTACCATTATAAAAAGAGAGAAGTGCTAAAGAAAGAAAGTACCTGTGATGATGGATCCATCTGTTTCTTTGGTGTATGTTGCCGTAGCCGACTTCCATTCTTCCTCCTTGGGAATGGCTTGGGGTTTTGTTAGCAGTGGAATCAGATAGAAAACCAGAAGTTGAAGGCGAAGGCGAAGGGAAGTCATTTGAGATAAATGAGGCCGTGAACTTTTGAGTTTCTTGTTTTCTACTCTTTATTGGGATTGTTGTGGGGGAGAAGGGTAAAGAAACCCCTTTGTTGTTTTTAACTAGTGATATGGGTGGAAACCGCTTTCTAAGTACATACTTTTGAAGTTAGTCTAAAGGACAAGCACGATTTTGAAGTCCTTAGTTCACATTGTGGGGTTGCAACCAAAAACAGTCTAAACTATAATGTGTTTATCACGGTTGTAGATATGTAACGCCGGTTGTTGCGAATATAATTTGTTTATAAATTTTTTTAAAAATTTTTAAATTTATTGTGATAACCTTTAAAATTGTTACTATATGATTGTTATATTTCATCCTTACTTTAATACTATCAAACTATATATCTTTAATCTTTGTTATGGGATGTTTCTTACTTTCTCTCTTTTCCATTTCATTTAATACTTCTGGTAGGGAAATGAGAGAGGAAAAAAGAGTGGTGTCTGCATTTTGGTACAGAGGAAAGGGGCAGAAGGGTTTAAGGCTTTGTGGTGGTGGCAGACAGGAAAAGCGGAAAGTCTCGAGAGAATAGGAAAAACAAAGACTACTAATTTAAATTAAGAATCCTAATAACATAATTATATTTGTTTGTAATAAGCACAAGCACTCAGAGAGTCAAGATACATCCATTTCTCTTCTTTTTATGCAACGAAAACAAAGAGCTGAGGGACTTCACAGGATAAGAAAAATGGGCGTCTTTCTGCAGTTGATAGTAGTGGTGTTAATTGTTCGATTTAAATCTAATTAATTGATCCACATAAAATTTAATTTAGTAATCAGTCGGTTAATTAAATGTTTGGTCAATAAATGGTTAAAGACCTTTTTTAAAATTTAATTATTGATTAATTCAATTTAAAATCGGTTAATTAACTGAAATTTAAATATATAAACAATATATTCTTAATTTTAAGTTCAAATCTCATGAATGACTTATAATATTTAAAATTTATATCTTAATCTATAATTTAAACTCAATCCAAAAGAGAGAAAAATAAAATATAAAAATAAAAGATATCTAACAATTTTTTTTTCAGTTTATTGCTAATTAAATTGTTATTTTGAATCAAAACTATAATCTCTCCGCCGCACTAAAATGGTTACATGCTTATATTTTTTTGATCATTTTTTTAACTTTCATTATAATTTATTTAAATATTTTAATTAATTAAAATTTATAAATTATATACTTAAAAACTACTCGATTGAAAATTTTTAATTTTTCAATAATAAAATTTAAATTTCAAGAAGTCAAAATTTAAAAAAATGACAAAAAAATGTCAACATGTGACAGTTTTAGTAGGATATATAAAGAGAGTATAATTTTTCGATTCATTTGAAAATTGTTCGAATTATGTTCAATTTGATTAATGATTAGAAAATTGGTTCAACTAACAGTAAAAATCAGATAAAAAAACTAACAGTAAAAATTTTAAAAGTTTGATTAATTTAGTCTGGAGTAGCTCGATTCGGTTAATAATTGAATCGGCCGTTTGAACATCCTTAGTTGAAAGTGCGCACAGATGAGTAACAGTAATGACAACTCAGGGATTTCAAAAGTTCCGTGTAATTTATTAAATTTGATTATCAGTTTTAAAAAATTTAAATATTTATCGACTAATTGTTTACGTGGTAGGTTGGTTTTTAAACAAAAACGTGTATAACAAAACTCCAAATCTATGAAGTACAACATCATTTTTCTTTTTGTATGTGTTTTACCACTAGCCAAGAATTAATCTTTTACTTTTCTCTTGTAAATTTTTAAGTCAACTCATTCTAACTTTTCTCATTTTGTATAAATTGTTTTATCTACTCATTTATTATGATTATGTTTGGGTTATTTGAGTTTCTAAATCCTAAACCCTACACTCTAAAAAATACACCATATCATAAATTCTCTAAACCCTAAACTTAATTTTTAATATGGACATAAATAGGATTTATTATTTAAAAATATTAAAATAAAATTTTAATTACAATTGAAAGACTAAAAAAGAAATTACATGTTAATTTAAAAGTTTAATTGCCAAAATTTTATTACAATTGAAGTGCAACTAACAACTGAATTATCGTTTTGTAACAAAATAAAAAATTTTAATTGTTATCATATTATAATTTTTAAAAGTTTAATTATTAAATTAAAATTTTAAACAAAATTAAGTAACAATTTTTGTACTCTACTCTGCGTTGTTTATAATACAGAGCAAACATCTCTACAATTAATATATTTAAACTCTCGAGCGAGATAATTGTTTTAGGGAAAAAAATTTAAAATTTAAGATGAACAAAAATTTATTTCATATTATAGAGATAAATCTACGGTAATTAAAAAAAGTCGTCGAAAAATGCCGAAGGTTTTTAAAAATTACCGAAAAGAAAGAAGATTTTTCTTTTAGCATGCATGGTGCAAGTGTCCTTTGAATTTTTTAAATGCAAAACATTTTCCACTAAAATCGTCCTTCTTTCCGGACTAATTTGCAACATTATATGGAAGAGACGACGACCTTGCCAATCACCGTAACATCCTTAGTTTATAATATTATCACCCCATGTGAGGATTTTTTTTCTCAACAACATTATCCCAAAAAATTACCGTCTCAAGCTCAAGATAGTGTATAATGTGAATATGGTCCATTTCTCCACAAAAATATTGGGAAAAAAAGAATTTATATTAAAAATATCCTAAAAATATATAATCCATTATTATTCCTAAATTTAGAAATTTTAGAATGATTTATTCAACAAACAATTTTGAGTTGTACCATGAGTCGAGCTCTATTAAATTCCTGATGCAATTCGGAAGCGAATCAAATAATGTTGCAGCTCTTAATTTCACTCGATTCATGGTTGTTACTTGTTAACAAGTCTGATATTTTGTCCCGCTTTCACCTCTCAATTTTGTCGCAACAGCTTGCCATGAAATCATTTCCTTGCAGTGCCATTGATTCTTAAGTTTGGTGAGAAACCGAGAAACCATTTTCCCTCCACAATTGGTTTTCTACTTTTCTTCCCTTTTCATTTAAATGGACGGATTTGACCAAAGCTTCAATAGCCAAGCCAAGGCGAATATCCTGGGCTGTAAGGGTAATTGTGTACTTTCGACATTGCACCATACCCTTGCATTCCACCCCTCCTGTATTGCTCCCACATCGCCTGCTCCTCCACCAAAAACCTCTGCTTCTTCTCCATATCGGACATTTGTACGTACGACGGAGGCTCCACCGGAAACGACGCCGCGAACGGATCAACAACGTTGGTTCCTATGTGTTTGGACGACGGCGGTGCCTGCAAGGCTAGCGTCGCAGGTCTTCCGGCTGAACCGAATGCAACGCTGCTAGCACTTCCGGTGGTAGCATAACCCGATGAAGCGATGGTGGTATTGGTGCCTTGTTGGTACATGCTGTCGAGCAATAATAGGTCGAACCCACCACCGAGTGTCGCTCTCTGGTACTTCAAGTTGCTTGCTGATTGAACCAAAGCTGATTCCCAATCAGAATCATCCTTGAAAGCTTCCCATTTCGGACCCGAAGCCGCGGCGGCCGGTCCCAGACCACCAAACAAAGCCAAGGCCAATGTGTCTCCGTAATCTTGACTCGGAATTGTCTCGTCCTTGAGGTTCAATAAATCACCCTTTGGTTCCATAACTAAAGCTTTGGAGTTATCTACTTCCTCTTTCTCAGGCTCCGTTTCTTCATTAACAGGGTTAGGTTCTGGTAACGCTTTAATGGCGTTAACATCATCTTCTTCACACGCTTCTGTCTCCTTAACTAACCGGCATTCATCCCTGAAACGCTTATCTTGTCCCAATGCAGATTTGTCGCGGATAAATTCGTCGACAATGTCGAGCTTTTTCTTGGTGATTTTCTCTATTTCGGGATAATCAGAGGATCGAGCAATGCCGACGCTCTTGCTCCATGAATAGAAAATGTCAAGATCGTCGAATTGTTTTCTTTCACGGCAGAATATATTATAGATTTTTATGGAATCGGACATATCAAGCTCCATGAAACGATCGATTAAAACCCCTAATATTTCTGTTATATCGTAATATATCCGGAAACTTTCTTTCACTATTGGGTGAAGAGCCACGGCGACGAGCCTGTTGCACTTTGCTGCACCTGTTATAATCCAACACAACAAAACTTTTACAATATTTGTAAACGTATAAATAGCCATAAACTTTTACAATATATGTGCAAACCTATTGGACGACAGGCTAAGAAGCGGTCGAGGAGTTGTTGCAAATTCAGCAACCTGGAAAACAATTGCCCGTTCTTCATCTCAGCAACTGGTACGGATCTTACAACAATGGCATTGGCATTGGCACCGTCACCGTCACCGTCACCGTTATCTTCATTATCGTCTTCATTATAGCCATACGAGCTTCGTCTCCCACCAAACCTGCCTTCCATTATGTATTCCAGTCTCTCGTCGAGGTAGAGCGCGTAAGTCCTCACGAATGCGGAGAAATCCCAGGAATTGGAATGGGAGGTGTCGCGGAAATCGGACATGTTGAGGATCCGACTGCCGCGCCTGGTGGAAAAGAAGATCTCTTGCTCGTAGGCGGGGTCGCCTTCGGAAAGGAGGCGTTGGATGAGCATGAGAGTTTTGAGGGCCACCGTCCAATTCCGGGTCTTGTTGAGGCGTTTGGAGAGGGTTTTGACGCACGCGCTGATATGGGAGCGTGAGTAGGAGGTTAAACTTAGGATTTCTCGAACGTGTCTTTCCTCTGCCGGGTATTCTTCATGCCTTGTCGCTTTGACAACGGCGATTTCCAGGTCGGAAACTGGGCCGCTGCTGCTGACTTTTGCCAGACTTATGCTGGTTCGGTCTTTCACATGTCCGATGGCTCTTCTGATTTTGCTTGGTGCCATCGGGGATTTGTTTTCCTTCCACAGCGCTGGTATTATTAAACAATCAATCAAATATCAATCTGTTCGGACACAATTAAAATAATGTAATGTAATCTCACCTGTTCTTGTTGTTAAAGATAGAAAAACCTCGTCCTCGTTAGCTGTCGGAGTTTGATTTGAAAGGACATGAAGGGAATTTCAAGAGAGATTGGATTCCAACAACAATCGTTGAGAATTAAAACGATTGTTGATGGGAAGGAAGAAGAAAGCTAGTCAGAGAAATGAGAAATTTTTACTTTCTTTTGGTCTCCTTTTTTCCCTGGAAAAACTTTCTTCTCCCTTTTTGTTCACTATCCTTGCCTCCCCTCTTCTTTGTTTTCAGGTTTAAATCAAAATATCATCTCTGTTAAATCGGGATTACCCCCTAAATATATTTAGCATGAAAAAGAACTTTCAATGGGAGATATGAAGCCACCTGGCAAATGCTAATTGCCCACTGCAATAAAAAAATAGAAAACTACTAATTTATAAAATAAAACAAAACAATTATTTGAAATTCACTAATTGACTTAATTACTAAGGATGCTAGTATATTGTCTCATTTTATGTGGGAGCGTAGAACTTCTCTATTTAATGGATGAGTCTATCACGTTTGACGAACATCGTTAAATATTGAACATCGTTGAACACCATTAAATTGATTAATGAAGATTAAAAATTTTAAAAACTCAACATATAATTATAAATTATTTAAAATAAAATTTCAATTTAATTATTTTTCATATATATTATATTTTTATTTTTTAAAATAATTAGATCAAATACCAATTGTAGTCAATTTAAAAAAATAAAAAACTATAAACCACAAACACTAAATCTAAAACCCTAAACTACACCCTCTCTAGAATCACTTAAAATCCACAACGTCGTCCAATTCTAGTCAATTGACAAGTTAATTCGGGTTCAGATACACTTCAGGTCGGGTTCATTTCAGGTTCGGGTAGACTTCAAGTCGGGTTCATTTCAGGTCGGGTTCATTTCGGGTTCGGGTAGACTTCAGGTCGGGTTCATTTCGGATTCGGGTTGACTTCAGGTCGGGTTCATTTCAGGTCGGGTTCATTTCGGGTTCGGGTAGACTTCAGGTCGGGTTCATTTCAGGTTCGGGTGGACTTCAGGTCGGGTTCATTTTAGGTTGAAGTAATTTAAAAATTAATGAAAAGAAAAATAATGAAAATGGGTCAATTTGGAATAAAAATAAAGTTATGTGAAGTATAATGAACAAAAATATCAAAATAAATTTAGAAAACGAAAAATAGAATGAATATGGGTCAAATTGGAATAAAAATAAAGTTTTGGGGACTAGAATGAACAGAAATATCATATTAAAATTATAAAACATTGGGTATTCATTTGAAAAACAAATGAATATGGGTCAATTTGAAATACAAATAAACTTGTGGGGATTATAATGAAAAAAACAAATTAAAAGTATAAAACATCAGACAAATGAAAAATAATAAATATGTGTCAATTTGAAATAAAAACAAAATTTTAGTGACTATAATGAACAAATATATAAAAAAATTGCAAAATACTAAAAACGGAATTAGGGTCAATTTGGAATAAAAATAAAATATTAAGGACTATAATGAAAAAAATATCAAATTAAAACAATGAAACATTAATATTATTATAGGCACTCTTTTTCCCTACTTAGGTTTAGAGGGGTTTTTAATGAGACCTTTTTCTTTAAAAAGTTGTACATTTTACTTTACATTTTATTTTTACTTGTTTTGTAAGAAACAAACACCAATTACTAATTGTAGAAAATTAATAAGGAATGCCTTTTAATAAACAATACCAATTAAAAAATTCAAACTTAAATATTTTACAAACTTAAAATATTTTGGTGTAATGTACCTTTGTAAATTTTTATAAAAAATGGATTAATATCCTATACACTGGCGGTGGAAAACAAAGTTTCCACAAGCGGGGTTATTTAGGTGTTTAGGGTTTTAATTTAGGGTTTAGAGGTTAGGGGTTTAGGTTGTAGGGTTTAGAATTTAGGATTCATGGTTAGAATTTAGGTTTTAGGGCTTAGGGTTTGTGGTTAGATTTTTAGGGTTTTAAGGTTAAAATTTTAGATTTTAAATTTAGGCTTAAAAATAGGCATGCTTGTGTAAATTTTTTTTACACTGACAATGTATCAAATATTAATCCTAAAAAAATTCAGACTTAAAATAAACAATACTAATTAATCAATTAATTGAGAAAGATTTAAATTATTAATTCTAAAAATATATACTATCTATGTATTTTAGTATGCCTTAGTCTATATATTAAGAAAGAAGTTAAAATAAACAATATCAAATCAAATTAGTATGACTTAAAATATATATACTAAAATATATGCCTTAGTAAATTTGCCTATATATGCCTTAGTAAAAATTATATATGTACTAATAATTTTAGTATATATTAGATTTTTATTTATTAAAAATAAATATTTTTATTTATCAAGTTTATATTTATTTTTACTAAATACTTATTAAACAAATCTTTTATTTATTAAAAATAAATCTTTTAATTATACATATAATACATTTTGTTAGATACTTAACATTTTAAACTATTCAAATTATAGATATAAATTTTTTCATAATAGTTCATAATATTACTTCATATCATTTATTAAAAATATCATTATTACTTATTAAGTATCAATTATCAAACAAGGTCAATATCAGTTCAGGTACAAAACAGGTCGGGTCCAAAACAAGTCGGGTCTAATAATAGGTCGGGTTTAAAACAGGTCGGGTTCAAAACATGTCGGGTTCAAAACAGGTCGGGTCTAATAACAGGTCGGGTTCAAAACAGGTCGGGTAAAATCGGATCTCGGGTCGATTCAGTCAGGTAATTTGCCAGGTCGGTCTCGGGTTCGGGTTCGTTTCAGTCGGACACAGATCGGGTTCGGTTGCTACAGTAACAGGTTCAGCTCGGGTTCGGGTCAACAACAGTCAGTTACAGTTCGGGTTCGGGTCATTAAATTCTCAGGTCAAATCAGGTTCGGACTCGAGCAGGTTTCAGGCAGGTCTTTAGGTTTTGACTTGTTTTTACAACCCTACTCTCAATAAATGCGCTTTGTAGTCTGGTCACGTGAGAGAGATAATTGTCCATTTGTCCTTCAAGGCACTATAACAGTACCAGAGACAATGGAGGCATATACCAAAGAATAACTACACTAATTGTGCAACCGTGATGATCCGGTTTGTGTGGTTGTGATATGGTACGCATATCATTATGTTATTAGTGTAAATTTGAAATGCAGGTCAAGAAACCCTCGAGGAAGTGTGTTCTTCGGCTATAAAAATACTCTAGGGCTAGACCAGTTGCACTGATTGTCTTTGCTCAGCTCCATATTCTTTCACTAATTTCTTCACAAGTCGTTGAGTTTTCATATTTTCTTTGAAATTTGCTAGAAATAATAATGGGGGGAATCAAGAACATTGATAAAAGGGTTGCTAAAATTGCTCAGAGTCAATAGCTTGAGGCTCGTTCGAAGGAAAAGTCGACTAAAATCAGGCAAGGATGTTACTGTTGTGTAATATGGTAAGCAAAGAAGACTGGTTTGGGTGGGATGACATATGCAAACCAACTCTCACTGGTGGGCTGGGATTTAGAAGACTTGAATCCCAGAATCTGGCATTCTTAATGAAAATCGGATTCAATTTAGTGCGAAAAACGGATCAGCTTTGGGTCCATGTACTCAGATCAAAATATAAATGGTCGGATGGTTTGGGTCCATTTTAAACCGCACTGCAGCAGTCGAACCACCTATTCAGATGCGATGCCCGGACACTGCTGGATGGAATCTCGATAGGGAGTTTATGGTGAAATCCTAGAACCAATAGAGGAAGACAATATAAATCATTACCAACAGGTATAGCAAGGTTTGACAACACCACATACTAAAACACATGCATTATATAAGAGTAAAAAAAAAAAACTGAATTTTATGTTGACAATCATCATAACATACATATTTTACAAGGGGTTAACACTGATGTTAACAAGTTCATAGTAAACTTGTTGCCGTATTTTCTACATGAACCAGCAACAGATTCCCAAATCCATTGCATTTTCAGCATCACATGATAGATCCATGAATCTGCCATTCAACAAGGCTTTGAGGCTATGATACATGAATTTTCTTCACGAGGAAAGTGATGAAGGAATGCTTACCATGCCGTGACACTTGGTATCCATGCTATGACCTGAAGGCCTGTGAAATAGTAGGTGTGCTATGGATCTATCTATAGGGTTTGTGCCAGTTTCCATATCCATTAATCCACTGCACCTGAACAAAACCCAATATTTAGAATTACAAGAAAGAACAATTGAATAGACAAAAAGAAATAGAAACACGCACAACACTCGCGATGTAACAAGTATATTGTTCAGAACAGCCAGCAATTCAGCATCACACTCAATATGTAACACAAGGAACACCCAAAGGGGTCATTTCCGTGTTTGCCGCTATTAATTTCTTTCTTCACAAAACTAGTAGCAGAAGGAGGATTGTAGGTAACAGAGAGAGCTTAATCAACATACTCAATGTTACAAACTGATATTAAATTCTCTATTATAATAGGTAAGTTCATAACTCACATGGCTGAGTTTTTAACCTAGAGGTATATAGCTATTCACTATGACTCCTCATTTTTCCTGAAATACTTGTATCAAGCACCCTATATCCAGCTCATATCCAGACATAACTATCCAAATACAAGAAAAAATTTGGAAAACTTAAGTATATAGTTGGCTCCAACACTCGCACCTAAGACAAAGTACTGTAGGTCTATAGTTAAAAATTCAAAATTATGAGTTCCTTAATGATATACGGACTGGCACAAGCTAGCTGGATCATCCCTAATATCTAGGAAACCAAAAATTGAATGATTCAAATAGTTCCACCCTATTGTTAATTCATTAGGTACCCTATGTATCACTATTCAATGGTCAAAATTGAGCAGAAGTTCAATGTAACAGAGAAATTCGAGTTCAAGTAACAAATACATACTTGTTTGTTTCTTTGGCCACAAACGAATCAGCCACATCCTTTTCATCTCTGATGTCACCTTTCGTATTTGTGCAATTATGCCTTTGTTCAGCAGTCCTAGCCAATCGATACAGGCTATCGCGTATGCACAATTTTGTCCTGATATCCAACTGAAAAACCAAGCAGTTTGATTTGATCAATTAACATGTTGATTGATTACCAAAATGAACATGCAGAGTGCAGACCAAAAAATCTTTCCATCTATTATACCTTTTCCATGATCTGTTGAAGCTGCCAAAAACCAGATGCTTCTGGTGAGACTTCATCCAACACAGAACTCATAGAAGAGCTCAGCAGATCATTTGAAGAATCTAATTCTGCTGGCTTTCCTACACTAACTCCTCGAACTTCACAATGACCATCTTGTTCAGATTGATGGAACTGCTTTTGAACAGTAACTGGATTATAACATGCCATCTTACTGCACACTTTTTCCTGCTTGACATTCCTTTTGAGTGGGGATTGTGTATCTTGCTGGTAATGTAGATTTCCCCTCTTCTCATTCATTATAATGGCGGACGCCCCAAATGAAGGCCCACTAGAGCTCTCTACAGACTGCACCTGATCTGAAGCATAAGATGACTCGTTTGTTGAAGAAGGGTTACCATTATTTTCAGATTTGGTACTAGATAGAGTTGGACATTCTAAAATTTGATCCAAAGGACTGATGTAGTTGAGATGCATAGAAGGAATATTTGTCTGTGCGTAACTAACAGAATCAGGTCCAGCATTGTTTTTGTGCTGCTGAAGGCCTGATGGAGAGAAGAATCGACAGGACAACTCAGTAAAAGTGTGCTTCACATCTGCAGATTGCTTGATGTTACCATATTGGTGGAAGGAACCACCATTTTCCAGAGGTTGATCTTTTATTTCTCCTGATGCACTCAGTTGCTTCGACTGTTTGTTTGGTAGACTGATCTGTAATTTGGTCATACATTCAACATGGGAACAATATGTCAAGGAAAACTTAAGAGAGGAATCTTTCTTCCGAAACCAGACAATGAGTGGAGCAGGTTGATTGTTGATTAGTTTCTAACTCTAAATTGGAGATCTATGTCGACTATGGACAACCACCAGAAAGAGGATGTAAATCATGGTAATAATAAACTGCATTTACCTTCAAAGTCCCACGATCTACTTCTTATGTTAATCAGTTGTAGCATGAAATTTATATTCAGAAACACAGACAAGTTCTAGGTGTCAAAAATTAGATGTCTTAGACAAAATGTGAAATTATATCTAATCAATTGATAAGAGGTAACTTTAAGAAACAAGGTACATTTTACTAACCTGCTCAGTGAGTTTCAACTCATCCTTACTTTCAGATTCTTCATTGGATACATTTAAATACGACATGTGAGCAAAACCAGCATTATCATCTTTCATATTACAGGAACCTATTTTGCCACTTGAACGTACACTTTTCTTACTGGAACCAGTAGTTGAAGAAACTGCATTGTCAGGTCTAGAACTTGCACAATGCTGCGCTGTTCCATTCAGTTTAGCATCAGCCTTAAATGCATCTTGAGATCCTTCAGTCATTTTTGAAGATGAAAACCAGCATAAATCAGCTTCGTTACTGAGACTCCCCAACCCAAATGTTGAATCACAACTTCTGCCAGAAAAAAAAAAAGAAAAAAAAAGGAAAGGATAAGTATTAATAGTACTCAGTAAACCTAAATACATGCACACAAACATCCAAGGTGCAGGTACATATATGTGGATAACTATAGATGAAAGATTGTAGATACATGGAGAGGTCCTACTCAAGCTACACTTCAGGATTTTACATAGTAAAGCATAACATGAAAAATAATTAATAATGGGATTATATAAACTACCTGAACATCCTGTCAACCTCATCAAAATTGCCGATGTCTCCCCAGGCATAACATAAAAGATCACTGTTTTCTTTGTCTTCGTGGTGATTATTAAAAAAGCTGAGATCGTCATCAGCTCCCGTTATGTGATTTATTGGAAAGCAGTCAACATTATTGTCCTCTGTAGCACACTTGTCAACCAAGATAGAATCATCAACACAAAATACACTGCCAACTGAATCCATATTGCCAGTTTTTAGACCATGGTTGGACATACTTGGATCATCAGAAGCCAAGCTTGTTACTTCTTTGAGTAATTCATTATCATCAGAAGTGGAAAAAATACCATGAGGACTGTGGGACCGCAGACCCTTCCCTAACATTCTGTTTTTGGTCAAAGTATGTAATGCTTTTTCCTTCTCCCCGAAAATACTATATTTAGTCATATCCACAGCACTCCTAGTTGCTTCAATCACTTCATGTCGAAGTTTTTTCCGACTATCATCCTGAGCTTTGAATTGAGCACCATATTCATCAACAGTATGTGGCACTATATGATCATCACTAGCACCAAAAACATCCCAAACATTATCTACAAGCTGTAATATGAATTGCTCAAGTTTAGTCAATCAGTAGTGGGGGTATTTTGAAACTATATATATGCATCCTGCGGAACAAACATTCCTTAAAATGGTAAGGCGACAAAAAATATCAAGGTTACCAAGGAGTCTCAAGGAAAATCTGAAAATGCAATGTGAAGCCATCCAATTATGAACCAATCGGTGTTATCCTATTCCCAAGTATTTTTTTGTTAAAACAGTCACATTCTGCTTGAGCCCGTGCTCTAGCACACTTCAACCCAGAGGTTTTTCCCATTGCATTAGATAATGGCTTTATTGCACCAAAAATTTGTATTATACAACAACTAAATATTAGCAAATATAGTCCTTGAAGCGAATGAAATCTTATCTAAAACACCACTCTGACAGGAAGAAATTAGTACAAAGGTATTGTTATTTGGTACAATTATATTAATCTCCAGCTAACAAGCATAGGTTCAATCCTTGATAAGAACTGTAGATTAAACCAATAAAACCATTTAGGGGTGAAATTCATTAACGGGTGCTGATCACATAAACGCAGAAAATAAATACCAAACTAGGACTTAAATCTAGCCAGCTCCAACAAGACAGCGAGCAAAATGAACCCTAAAATCCCAATTCACGAACAAAGTCAAAAGGCAACAGCAAACCCTCAACTAAAGGGCCAAAAAGCTTCAAAGTAATTAAGATTCTTTCTTTTTCAGGATAAATCCATCACCCCTCGAATTTTCAGTAAATACCTCCACGACTATCATAACAAAAGTGGCACCATTCCACACTAAACTTATAAGTTCTATCGACATGTGAAATCTAGTTCTAGTGAGTAACTGAAAGTAAAACCAAATCTGAAGTTGAATCAAAAGGCTGAAATGGTTTCATCCCAGCCAGAAAATGCTTTATTGAAAAAGTAGCTCCATACAACTAGAAAATGAAAGTAAACTGAATAAACTTCAAGAAAACAAAAATAAAAAACAAGAAACTTACCTCAAACATGCACAAGTCCGACATTCCTTTGATCCGTTTGCATGTTTATGGCAGACATTTCTGTCTGGTTCAGCTTTCTGGCACATAAAACAGAATAATTATAACAGATCAACAGAATTAGAGCAGCTAAAAATTTGGAACCATAATTAAGTTTAGAATCTAAAAGCTATAAATTCAAATCAAACAAAAGTAAATTACTTCAATCTGCAACTCTTATAGCATTGAATATATAATAATCTAGCATCTTCAAATTCTAATTTTATTAACATAAAAAGTAATAAACACTGTAAGCACGATAAGTATCAGATTTACCTTAACATTCGGTTAAAAAAATATAAAATTCCAATTCATTTCCTCGGCAACCACAGAAACACACACACACACACAAGAAATCCAAATCTAAACAAATCAATTAAAACAATAAATTTCACAGAAAAAATAAAACATCAAAGATCTCCTAAGAAAGCATCATCTAAAACTCACAATCCTCACCTGAAATCAAATACTCCAAAGAAAAAGAAGATAATTTTTTCCCAACAAAGGTAAAACGAAGGCTCCAAAATCCACAATACAGCAGTAATTAAAACCCCTAAATTCAATAGATGAGATTTCTAGGAGGTTATGAACACGAATTGAAGAAAGTAAGCACTCGATTTATTTTCTCTTCTGAATGGGAACAAAATAATATTTAAATTAATTTTATTTTTAAAAAGGTTAAAACGTAAAGGAAGGTGATGGGATTGGTGAGGATGAAACGTGGCGAGGAGATCAAAACAACGGCTGTGCTAAAACGGTAGACATCAGAACTAGTGGCCGAGAGTAAGGCGATGAGACCCGATCAGTTCTTTTGATGTGATTGGTCCACGTACGAGTAAACTTCGGGAATGCCGACATGTGTCCAAGACACTTGGCGAGGAGTTTTGGGTGGTTTGACAAGTTTTCAATACTTTTTACTTTTGTCTGCCGACCATTCAGTTTTTTAATACTAGCAAATTAATTAATTAATGGTTGATTGAATTGTTTATTGAATAACTATATCATGGAGTGATGATGAATTTTTTATAAGTGGGATTCTATAGACTATGTTTATTTATTATAATTAATAACGGATTATATTAAATAATTCTATAAAATTGTTTGATAAAATTTTTGAAACATGCTTATTTTATTTAGTTTGCGTACTATCCCGGCCTCGTTAAAAAACCTCCCTAAAACCTATGGAGGAAAAAGAGTGCGCGGAACAATACTTTGAATAAATACACAAGTTCGAAAGACCTGAGACTCCATACACGGCCAAGCAAAAATTGTATAGTCAACATGAAAACTAAACACTCATTAAAAAGTACACTACTGCTGGTCTGTCCTGTTGTTGATTACGCACTCCTGGCAGCAGATTTCCGAGAGCCATGTTGCTCTACCACCCCTTTCGAGAGCTCTAACATTGCAGCACTTGCTACTGATCAGCAATCCTTCCTCCCTCGCCTGCGATTCCATCAATTAGTAGCTGAAAATTCATGCTTCTGTGGATTCCTTTCTTTGCGAGTAAGTCAGCACTCACATTCGCCTCCCTGTAGATTGCTTCGATCGACCACTGTAAATCACAACATAGGTTTATCGTAGAGGTTATCAGCCTCTTAAAAATGTCCGGAGCTAAGTGCGGGGCCTTGAACCATTGGACAACAACATTGTTATCGCTTTCCACAACCAGCGGGTACTCTCTTAGTCTCGGGACTGACTTGTAACACTTCAGCGCTTCAGCAACGGCGAGAATTTCAACAGAGGACACATCCATGTGGCCCATTGATTTCGAGAAGGTTGCCCAAATTTTAGCGTTACTATCTCGTAGAACACCTCCTATCCCGGCTGCCCCAAACGATCCCGACACAGCCCCATCTACATTGAACTTGAGAGAGCCTTCGCGTGGGGGATACCAGCAGTTTTTTTGTACTCGTGGCGTCTCGATAGCCACCAATTTGAAGGTAACAGGAAGGTTGCAAAGATCATTTACTGATAACATATTCCCTGGCCAGTTCGCGTTACACCAATGCGCCATCCTTAGTATGGCCACATCAATCATTAATTTAACATCCGGCTTCTTCCCATTAAAAACAACTTCATTTCGATGCAGCCAAACAGTCCAAACCAGGCTATAAAATGCTAGAATCCAGATTCGCCAATTTCTAAAACCAATGTCAGTATCATACCACATGTTGATTAGAGTTTTAATGCACTTAGGGATAACCACGCTAAGACCCCAAATGCTGTGCCAACCTTGCCAAACCCGCCAAGTTACATCACACTCACAAAATAAATGGTTTAGAGTTTCCTCCTTAATGTTGCAAAACACACAATTAGGAGAGTTAAGCCTCATACCTCTTTTGATCAACTCTGTTCTAGTGGGAATTCTTCCGTGGATTAGGCGCCAAGTGAAGCATTCCACCTTCGGAGGTACATCCTTGTTCCATACCAAACTCCATATCCGATCCGGCTCCACATTTGTTGCAATTGTCAAATCGCAATACGACTTTGGAGTATAGATTCCATTAGGTGCTGCACTCCACCGTAGACTGTCTTGTAGAACTCCCCCCGGTTTGAAGCGATTAATAACATCCACAAATTCCCCATACATCGACACCTCCCAATTGAATAGTGGTCTGCGAAACTGAATATCCCACCTCCAAACATTGTTCTCAAACCTGCCAAATTCAGCAATGACTCCCTGTTTTTTGACGGCTAATGCGAACATTCTAGGATATTTAGTTTTCAACATAAACGGCCCGCACCACCTTTCTTCCCAAAAACTAATTGCCTTTCCATCGCCCGTCAAGTAGCTAATATTGCGCATCCACGAGTCATTCTCGTTGTTGAGTGGGGAAATGATATCCCACCACACTTTAGATTTATTCGTCTTGTTCAAATTATTAGGAATCAGCCCGGCCGAGTTTCTCTCATATTTGCTGTTTATAATTTTCCTCCAAAGAGACTCTGTTTCAGCCCCATATCGCCAAACCCACTTATTTAGTAAGGCTCTATTTTTTACCTTCATGTCCACTAGTCCGAGACCTCCATTGGCTTTTGGTTTGCATAGCTCCTTCCACCCAATCCACACAATCGATCTCTTCTCGGCTCCACCCCACAGGAAATTGTTGATTAATCTGTTTATTTGCTTACAAATAGCAGCCAGTAATTTAAACAATGACATGTAGTAAATGGGCAAATTAGAAAGTACCGATTTGACTAACACTAGTCTCCCGCTGAATGATAAGAGACGCGATCTCCAACTTGCAAGTCTTTTTTTTACCTTCTCCACCACTGGTGCCCATACTTCCAACGAATTGCGCACAATACCTAGCGGAAGACCCAAGTAAGTGCAGGGGAAATTATCAGTGGAACATTTGATCATTGCTGCCCATCTTTCCAGTAACATCGGATCAACGTTCACTCCAAGCAATTTGGATTTTTCCAAGTTCAGCCGTAGTCCGGAAGCTAATCCAAAGCCCCTCAAAATTCTGATTATGTTCCTTATTTGTGTTTCACTAGCCCCACTGAATACTATTAAGTCATCCGCAAATTGGATGTGGGATACAGATATGTCACTGCCGTTTATGTTGACAGCTTCAAAGAGACCCACTCGCACTGCATTCTTAAGAACTTCGCTGAGAACTACGGCCACAATGTTAAACAGAATAGGCGACAAAGGGCAGCCTTGTCGCAACCCTCTTTGAATCGAAAAACTTGGAGTTGGCGAGCCGTTTACTAGTATCGAAATTTTTGCCGAAGAGATGCAAAACTGAATCCATGACAACCATTTATCCCCAAAACCCATTTTCTTCATCGCTAACGACAAAAAATTCCAGTCAACAGTGTCGTATGCTTTCCTAAAATCAGCTTTGAAAACAATTCCAGCCCTTCCTCCTCTTTTCATAACATCGACAATTTCATTTGAAATCAACGCACAATCAAGGATCTGTTTGCCCGGACAGAATGCGAACTGATTCTCGCTTATAAACTCATGTATGCACCCACTAACGCGATAGGATAACACCTTCGCGACCAATTTATACATGCTGCACACCAGGCTTATCGGCCGGTAATCCTCCATTGAGGTTGGGGTTGTCTTCTTCGGAATCAAAACTATGAAAGATCTATTGAAAGAAATATCTGATATTGTGCCGTTATAAAATTCGATGAAAAACTTCAGCACATCCCCCTTTACTATATTCCAATATTTCTTCAGGAAATTCATATTGAATCCGTCGGGCCCGGGGGCCCTAGACCCATCCATGGACCATAAAGCGTGTTTGATCTCATCTTCGGAAAACATCATGTCTAACGATTTCGCAGAATTTACCGACAGCTTCTTTAGGTTGCATTCCAGATTCTTAATTGGGATAGTGTTTTTGGCGTTGTATACTTCCCTGAAGCTTTCATAAATAGCCTGCTTTATCTTGCTCTGATCAGTGGTTAACTCCCCATCGACTTTCAATGCTGAAATGGAATTAGTTCGTTTTCTCGCCGATGCCACCATGTGAAAGTATTTTGTGTTTTTGTCGCCTACTTGGAACCATTTTAATCGAGATTTCTGGAGCCACTCCCTCTCTTCCCTTCTATACCAGTTCCACAGTTTTGCTCGGCAATCTTTAAGCTCGTTCTTCACTGCGATATCCCCCGGATTGTTCTGAATCTGTTTTTCAAGTAGCAACATTTTACCTTCCAAAGCCTGACTGCTCTCATTAATCTGTGCTTTCCTGCTTCGGTTCCATTTTTCCGACTCTTGCTTACATTGTAGGAGAAAATCTAGTATACCTTTACCCCCTGCCTTGATAGTAGCTTCTTTGATCACTTTATCATAGTTTTCCTCTTCCGCCCAGTAATCAAACCATCTGAAAATATTGCCTACCTTTCTTTGAGTAGTATTACACAACGCCACTGGTTTGTGGTCCGAAATGCTACTTGCCACTAAGTTTTGGGTCACATTAGGCCACTTCAACAAGATGTCTGCATCCACAAGAAACCTGTCTAGTCTGCAAAACACGGGTTCTTCTCTATTACTACTCCATGTATACTCTCCTCCGGATAAGGGTAGATCGATGAGGGCTAGATCCTCTATGAATTCATCAAAGTCTTCCATGGCTTTCTTATTGCTGTGGATTCCCAATTTTTCACTCTTCTTTCGAATAACATTAAAATCCCCTCCTATCAGAACATGGATATTCAGTTGTTGGACCACTTCCTTTAACTCAACCCACAATCGTCGTCTTTCCGCGCCATCATTCGGAGCATAAATATTGATTAACCCCACTTCCAACTTGTCTATTAGCAGCGTCCCAACACAAATAATGTACTTGCTGTGAATGATGCTATGTTTGAGTCTAAAGAACGAAACATCCCAAACGGAAATTAATCCTCATGCTGCCCCGACCGAAGGCGAAACAGCAAATGCGAAACGAAATTGCCTTCCACAGATTTGAGAAATAAAACACTCATCTACTGCTTCTTTTTTCGATTCCTGAATAAAGACGACTCCAGGTTTTAATTTCCCTATAACCCTCCTGACTGCTGCCCTTTTAATCCTACTTCCCAATCCACGAAGGTTCCAAGTTACGACTAAGGTGGAATTCATAATAATTCTTCTTTGAACTCACCTGGGCTTCGACTTGAGGCAACTACTTCCCATGTCCTACTCCACCGCTTTTTCCATCTGTTACCAGACCCTTGATGATGCCTTCTTCTTCATCTTCGAAAATCAACCCAACCAGCTTGCAGACCTCTGCCACTTTCTTAGCTTCCAGAATTTCATCTGCATGTCGCATAAAGTTGTTTGCCATTGCTGCTTCTTCTCGTTCTTTACGCGTGTTTTCTTCCTGACTTACCAGATTGACAGTTGCTGCATTTGGGGATTTTGCGTTTATACCAATTTTAATTCCAGCCGGCTTAATAAAGGAATTCCCCAATTGAATATTATTTAGCCCATCTCTGAAGAATAGCGGGCTTAGTCCTTTGGGGCATTTTAAAATTCTAGGCCTGATGGTAACCATTCCTGGGGTATCGTCCGCCAAGGCTGTAACTGGGCCGCTTGAGCCCGAAGAGACTCTCGAAGAAGTGGGCTCGCTGCAGATTGGCACTTCAAATAACACTGGATTTTCAATTGGCTTATCTGATTTATTTTCCACGTGCTCTATATCCTTTACCACGCGTCCAACTTCCCCACTATCTTTGACTTGAGAATGCACTGTGTCGCTTCCCTTCTCAAAGTCAGCGTCGTTTAACTCCCTGACACAGTTAATCTCCTCGAGCCTAACATCTTCAGGATTCACAATCATATCCTGAGCACAAGGGTCGAAATATTGCTCCCTCGCCGGCGTATCGTGACTATTCAAATCCTCCGTTGTGCCCGTCGCCGGAAACTCTCCATCTATCCAGCATTTGTCATCCTCAAAATCTGATACAGTGACCCGGATATGGTAGCAAACTCCGTTAATGAACACATTGACTGCCGATGGCACTACACCCCGATGTTTAACTCCTGCCAAAACACGAGCAGCGGCCAAGTTTGCCTTTGTCTTTGTCTCGTCATCCACTTTTAAAACTTTGCCCCATCTCCTCACGATTGCAGAGAAAATCCTCTCTTCCCAAGCGTGTAACAGGATGTTTTCAAGAGTAATCCAAACCTTAAGTTTCTGCTCCTCTTGAAATGCTTCGATGGACGATATATCAACAAATCACGATTGCAGCATCAAGTTCTTCATTTCTAAGAAAATATGTTGTTGTTCTTCTTCCTCGAATTGGATAATAGCAAAATATCCCGACCAAGGACTGACTTTTACCTTGAATCCTTCCGCCCTAAGGGCTTGCTGTACGAAGCTCGCGTCATACATGCCCTTAATCTCCCCAATTAGGCAGTTTTTTAACCAAAGCATGTCCTCACTGTGAACATTAAAACAAAATGGATCAAACTGATTCATCGGCCCTCCTTTCCCTAAATCCTCCTTCGATGAGTTTACATTGCTCGGCTTCACGTATGGGTCCTCAGTCATCAGCACTTCCTTAAAGGACCTCCCATCAGTGTACTTCGGAATATATTTGCCCGCCGGTACTGGCTTTGGCGTTTTTGTGAACGGAACGAACCTTTGACTTTTCCTTCCATAACCTTGCTCCGCCGCGTCTGATGCCATGTACACATTGATGGTAAAACCATCCAGCCTCCTCATATTACCTTCGTTGACAGCCGTTAGAGCCCCTTGGTAGGATTCGAATCTAACGAATGCAAATGTATCTTTTCTATTCAACCTATTCTGATTCCGATACGCAATATACACATCTGTTGCAGTTCCATAACATGAAAACGCTTGTCGCAGGGTCTCTCTATGGATTCTCTTGCTGACATGGTTCACAAAAACCGTGATGCTCTTTCTTCCGCCGCTATCAACCCTGCTAAAACCACCGCGTCTTCTTCCACTCTCCAGCTTCCCCCTTCGAGCATCTCCTACATAAGCTCTACCTGCTTGTGCTGCTCCTATTGTTGCACCCTCGTTGAAGCCTCTAGTAATGCGAACTCCTCTGCCAACATCTCTTCCGCTTCTTGCTCCTGTGCCGATGGCTCCACTGTTGCTTGCTCCTCCGCCGATAGCTCCTCCGCTGCTTGCTCCTCTCATTTCCATTAATAGAAATTTTTTTGTTTGATAAAATTAATTAGTAGTTAATAGTTGTTTTATAATTTGAGCAAATAAAATAAGATATAAAGAGGCGATTATATTAATACTTGTTTGAATAATTTATTGGCAATATTTTGTATCTATTAATATTAATTAGATTATGAAAATTATTTTTTAATATATTATTACTAAGTATATTTGAACGATGAAATATTGAGCACGAAGATCATAGGAGAGAGGCAATTCGAAAAGGCCGTGGGGCTATTCAGTTCTGCTACTAATCTGTTTGAGTGAAAAAAATTGATTATCTTCATACGTATATAAATTTCACCAACCTTAAAGTGCAATTGAATAAAAGCATCGTGGTAAAGACTTGTCCGACTGCTCTTGGAGCGGGTTTTGTTGCTTGAACTACATACGGGCTTGGAATGTTTGGTTTTCAACAAGGCAACACATAGGTTTGCACTCGGTAATTGACATCCATCGTATCGAGCCATGAGTAAGATTTTGATACCTCGTACCTCTCTTTATGCAGATCAATGAGTTTTGGAAAAAATATAAGGTTTTAGTTTTATAATTTTTGAGAAAATGGTAAAAATAAAATTTTGAAAGTTTGGGGTTAAATTAAAAATTAATTTTTTTAAGTAACAGAGACTAACGGTCAAAGGACCAAAATAGAAACGATTCTAAACGTAAGTGACTAGAATAATTTTTTTAAATTTTATGACCAAAACAAAACACACTCTAAACAAAAAGTACCACTAGTGAAAATTACCCATAAAATAATTATTCTTTTAAAAAAATCACCAATTTCAATGGATAAACATTTAATATATGATAGATGACA
Source organism: Hibiscus tridactylites (assembly GCA_958450335.1). NCBI lineage: Eukaryota > Viridiplantae > Streptophyta > Magnoliopsida > Malvales > Malvaceae > Hibiscus > Hibiscus tridactylites. The sequence continues at coordinate 8,785,654 of OY288273.1, forward strand.
ACTTCTATGCGGTGGTGCATCGAAAAAAAAACTGGTGAATGCGGGTACAAATAAAAGTCCATGAAGAGAAAGCCCAATAAAAGGTTTAAAGTTAAAATCCATGTTTAGAATAGATTAGGTTAGTTGCAGCCGTGGCAAAGAAATAATGGAACCGGAGACGAAGGGCGAAGAGCGGTGGAGCGGAGCCTTGGCAAACCTGTCGGAGATGGCCTCAAATCTCGATTCTCTCCAAAAATTACTTCTCAAGAAAGCTGTTTTCGTCGACGAAGATACCTTCTCCAAAGCCTCTCTTACCTCCGAACAAGCCCGAACCATCAAGGTTACTTCTCTTATTTATTAGATCTGAACATAGATAATAATTCCTATCAATTGAAGCCTGATCATTCCTGATCTAGTGAGTTTAGGTTCTCGAACAAAGGGTGGAGACGCTTGAAAGAGAGGTAGATGCCGCGATCACGGCAGCGGCGCGTGCTCGTTCCGAGAAACGACAGGCTGAGGCCGCCCAAAAGGCTGCCGAATTGCGTGCTCTTGAGGTTACCAAAGAGCTCGAGAACACCACAAGTAGATATCATATCCGCAACCTCATCTCTTTTAGGCTAATGATTTCCCCCCATTTTAGGCTAATGATTATATATAATTTATTTGTTTGCAGAAGTATTTCAACTTCACATGGAAGAGCTGCGAGCAAAGCAAGAAGAGATCTCTAAGCGTGACAAGGAAATTAAACTACTTGAAGCAATTATTCAAACACTTGGTGGTAAAGATTCTCGCTCTTCCAGCGTTGGGTGAAAATACAAACAAACAATTAAACTTATTTTCTTATTATTCTATGTATCAGATTATCCTTTTTTTTCTTATTATTCTATGTATCAGATTATTTTCTCTGTTTGATTTAAAACAGAATTTTATGGGATCCTAGTTGCATCGACCATTGTTGTTGATGCTGATCACCGTTCACGGTGACTGGAATTTAATCATGTAGAAGAGGGAAACATCTTGTAAACACGCGATTCATCAACAAAAGTAAAAAAAAAAAAAAACTATTTAGGTGTATTTTTGTTAAATTTCAGCAACCGTTGGTGGTGGTGACCAGCACCGATGAACGGTGGTCAATGCAGTTTGGGCTTGATCAGATTCAAGTCAGGAAAAAATGTAAGAGAAAAAAAATAGAGAAAAGAATGGAGAAATGAGATTTTTTTTTGGTAAACTGCATTGGAGCTCACTCAGTTATTAGTAAAGTCACAATTGGTTGTTCAATTGAAGTTTTAATTATGCTCGGGTCACTCTTTTGTTAAAATGCAAATAGATACGTTTGGTATCTTGACGGTTTTAGTTCACAAAATTTATATATTTTACAAATTTAGTTATAATTTAAGGTAAATTATCCACATTACTTAACTATGGTTCTTGAGTCAAAATCGTTCAAAATTATGACTTGACTGAATTTTAATATGTGAGTTGAAAATCTATAAATTATTAAAGTTCGATAGTATTTTTGACTCAGATGACATAATTGAGTGATATATGGTGTAGTTTACTCAACAACTTTTAACAATTTAATAAATTTAATCATTAAATATTTAAAAGTAAACTTGGTTTTCTTTCCTCTCTCAAATTACTTAAAACCCCCATTAACACTAAAATACTTTATTTAAGGTCATTAATTAACTTAATACACGTTTATTAATGTATAGCTATTTATAAATTTGCATGAACCAACTTGTCTCAGTGGTTAAGAGAACGGTTGTTGTTCTTAGAGGACACGGGTTCGAGCACTAGCAGCTGCAGCAGGGTGATTGAGCGTTCATTGTCAAATGGTTGAGAGTATATTTAGAACAGATACTACTTGTAATCACCTTAGCTTTCATCAAAAAAAATATATTTATAAATTTATATAAAAAAGTTCAGATTTTCGTATTATTATATAATTTCTTTAATAATTTTATATTTTTAATGTTATCATTATTTTCCATTTATTTTAATGTAAACTAATAATAAAAAATTAAATTTCTGAATTTTTATTACTAAAAAGATTTCTTATTTGACTCAATTATCATATCAAAATCAAGTTATTCGGGTTGAATCAGATTGGATAAATTAAACTTGGCTTACTTTCAATTTCGGGTTGCTTTTGGTTTGAGTTAAAATGAGTATAGTTTACTTTCAGTTCATCTAAAATTTGAGTCGATTTTGACTCGGTTTAATTTATTTTGAGTTTATATTAATTTAAACCATTATGTTCGGTTATATATCGAATCTCAAATCAGATAATGGATTTAGATAATCAGGTTCAGATAAGTTTGATTGTCTGCCTACAATATATCATAAATGAGCTTACAAAGTAATATTTGTTCATACATATTTTAATTTTTTGACAATGTATACTTTACATATAAAATAATTAAACTCTTATGTTCTAAAATGAACATCATTCACTTTTTAATACATATTTGTTAGACTCTGTTAGGCATACGAAATAAATTGTTCTACAAAAAAAAAAAGATTTACCTTCGAATACTTGAACCTATCAATTTTCTTTAATTTCTTTCACATTCATTATCGTCGCATCTTCCACTTTTCCTCCTTTCGCTTTCCCTCGCCACCCAAGTCACTCCCCGCGATTTCCAGCAACTTTTCTTTCCCAGATATGGCTGTCAATAACGTTGTACATTGATATTACACATTGGAACTAAATTATCGGTGTTTATTAGGTTTAAATTTTGATTCGTTATTTGCTTAATCATTTTAGCTGGCCAATAACTAGTTCTTTACAGTTGTTTTTCTTTACTAAATGTATATTTTAATCTCGTTTACATTAATGCTAGCTCTCTCCTTCTGCAAAACGACTTTTTTTCAGATGTTTTTGTTGCTTTTCAAGGATACAGTTTAGCTCACCATCTATTTGTTGTTATATCTGGTTCAAAAAACTTTTATATGCTTGGTTTTCAGTCAGGGAAGAGCCCGAGCAAGATAACTTTTTCATTGTAACAAATAACGGTCTCTAATACAGATTTAAAAAACGTTTGCGGCCGCGTATTCGGTCGCGTTGTATTTATCGTGGTTGCAGACATAACAGATGTTATTACGATTACTGCGGGTGTCGCGGTTGTAAACTTTTTTAAAATTTGCACATCTTATTGTAAAATATAATAAATATAAATATAAATATAAACAAACGACAAAATCAGCCTGAATTCTCACTCAATAATATCAAATTCTTTTAAGGCACTAAAAACGTTGTGTCGTTCTAAGCGGAAGCAAACTATAGAGAAGATAACTCAAGAACAACAGAAAGAGATTTAAAGTGAATATCTTGATTACTTAAAAGATGAGTGATACAAATGAGGTGAGTAAGGTCTCTATTTATAATTGAGTTCCCTTACATCCGACGGTTTTTAATGATTTAAATCGATGACAATGATCGAAGCCCACCAACCACAATGATATATTCCTTAGAATATATATTTTATCTAATAAAACAAATCTTATATTTACATGTAAAGTTTACATATGTCAAAGTGTTTGTTTTTTAGAATCCCCAAAATTCGGGCTAAGTCTGATGGTCTCTTTAGTCCCAAAATCTCCGTTGTAACCTCTTGGGCAATCATGCGTGCATGTGACTCGAACTGGAACTGGCGATCCGTGACAATATAGTAAGTATTGTTCACTTTGATTATATAGTTAAAGACTTAAAGAGTTTAACGATTTCGTACCAAGTCTCATAAATATGAGTCGTCTTTATTATATTAAGAGGTACATACATATAAATGGTATAGAATGAAATAAACTTTGTTGGAGTAATATCATAAACAATTACATATAAAAAGTGTTTGCGGTCGCGTCGCGTTTATCGCGGTTGTAAACATAACAGATGCTATTACGATTACTGCGGGTGTTGCGGTTGTGAACTTTTTAAAAATTTACACATATTATTGTAAAATATAATAATTATAAATATAAATATAAACAAACGACAAAGTCAGCCTAAATTCTCACTCAGTAATATCAAATTCTTTTAAGGCACTAAGAACGTTGAATCGTTCTAAGCGGAAGCAAACTATATAGACGGTAACCCAAGAACAACACAGAGAGTTTTAAAATGAATATCTTCATTACTTAGAAGATAAGTGATACAAATGAGGTGAGTAAGGTCTTTATTTATAATTGAGTTCTCCTACATCCGACGGTCTCTAATGATTTAAATCAATAACAATGATCGAAGCCCACCAATTACAATGGAATATTCCTAAGAATATATCTTTTATCTAATAAAACAAATTCTATATTTACATGGGAAATTTACATATGTCAAAGTAGTTGTTTTTTAGAATCCTCCACAATTCGAGCTAAGTATAATGGTCTCTTTAGTCCCAAAATCTCCGTTGTAACCTATTGGGCAATCATGCGTGCATGTAACTTGAACTGGAACTAGCGATACGTGACAATATGGTCAAGTATTGTTCACTTTGATTATAGAGTTAAATACTTAAAGAGTTTAACGGTTTCGTACCAAGTCTCACAAATATGAGTCGTCTTTATTATATTAAGAGGTACATACAATTACAAATGATAAACAATTACAAATGATTATTTTAACTCAAAATATAATTATTAAAAAACTTAAAATATAAATATTTTTTATAAAATAAATCTATTTTAATTAGTTAATAATTTCTATTATAAATAATACTCCCTCTGTCCCACTAAAACTGTCACGTGTTGACTTTTTTGGGTCAAACTTTTTCAACTTTGACCTCTTATAATTTAAAATTTATTATTGATAAAAATATGAAAAAATATATTTTAAAAACTTTGAATCAACTAGTTTTTAAATATATTTTTTATAATTTTTAATTAATTAAAATATTTAAATAAATTATAGTCAAAGTTGAAAATTTTTGACCAAAAAAGTCAACATGTGACAGTTTTAGTGGGACAGAGAGAGTATAATTTTTCATAAAAATAATATAATTAACTTAAAATATAATTTAAAATAAAAACTTAATAACTAAATAGGTGCTCAAACCATAATTTAACCTTTTATTTTTGGGTCAAACCTTAATGGTTGATTTTAATTAGAAATCCTTAATGAGCCTTTTTTATATCAAATTCATGGCTCTTTTAATACATTTTCTTAATTGAATTCTCATAACCCAATAATTTTTTAATGATAATAAAATGAGAGTATAATATTAATGACAAAACTTAAATCCCTTTTTATTGTTCGTTTACTCTTTGGCTTTCAAACCTTAAAAGGGTTGTTTTCACGCCGTTGTCATCAGACCAGCATCTAGAGCCGCGCGATTTCACCTATTGTCGTCGGCACGCCGTCAATCCCCTCTTCACGACGTCGACCAATCCTCTCCCTGTAAGTCTCATCAGCTCGCCTCCCTTTACACTCTTACGTCACCCGTATCGCCCGCCCATGGATTTTTTTAGATTTTACAGTAACGGGAGAAAACAGGGATAGCGGCGTTATTTACCAGTACCCGTTAAATTGCGACCGCAATCCACCGCTACTAGTGTGATTCCGCGTCCCACCGTTGTTTTCGCCGATAACGGTTTCGGCCGGCGGCATTACCGCTAAAAAGCGGCCGCTATAGCTGTCGCGGGCCGTTTTTTGAAACCCTGGTCTCTAAACTATCAAACCTTCGACTCTCAAGGCCTTGTTGTTGCATCTTTTTGGTATGCTTTTAGTTTAAATAGTTTAGATCCAAATGTCTCATAATTTTTATATTGTGTCTTGAAATGATGGAGAAAACCTTCTTCTTTTTTTTGTTTCCCCCTTCTCTGTACTGCATAAAGTTATTTAACTCTCAGTTTCACTTGGGTAGGTTCAATGGAAGTTGATGATGACAACAGTCCATCAACTTCAGTTCCTGATGGAAAAACCACGGTATCTACAGCTGATAACACCCCAATTCAGCCTATGGTCACACCTACAGTTGTACCACCTATTGCTCCAATACCTGCAGCTGTGCCATCTATTGCTCCAATACCTACAGTTGCATCTCTCCCAGGTCGCCCTCCTGTCCTTAAGCCACCTGTGTCTCAAAATGGTGAGGTGAAAACTGTTGATTCTGACTCTGACCATGAGGATGCTGGGCGAGCTACTGGTGGTGAATATGAGATCTCAGAAGAGAGCAGAGTGATTAGAGAACGGCAAGAAAAGGCAATGCAAGATCTTCTAATGAAACGACGTGCTGCTGCACTAGCAGTGCCTACTAATGACATGGCTGTCCGTACTCGACTTCGCCGGCTTGGTGAACCTATAACTCTTTTTGGAGAAAGAGAAATGGAAAGGAGGGAAAGGCTGCGGATGATTATGGCGAAGCTGGATTCCGAGGGGCAATTAGAGAAGTTGTTGAAAGCTCACGAGGAGGAAGAGGCTGCAGTTTCTGCTAAAGCAGAGGACTTTGAAGAAGACATTGAATATCCCTTTTATACTGAGGGTCCAAAAGTGCTTTTGGATGCTAGGATTGATATTGCAAAGTACTCTATTGTAAATGCAGCTGCACGCCTTCAACGTGCTAGGAGAAAAAGGGATGATCCAGATGAAGATATGGATGCTGAAATTGATTGGGCTCTAAGGCAGGCTGGGAATTTGGTTCTTGATTGCAGTGAAATTGGTGATGATAGACCACTTTCGGGTTGTTCTTTCTCACGCGATGGAAAACTTCTTGCCACCTGGTTTGCTTCTGGCTCTTTGTTCTCGTCTTGATTAAAGAATAAGGCTTAGTCTTTATGGATTTTGTTTTTCACTTTGCTTTACAAATTTGTTATTTCATCGTTAAAAGGAGTCAACACAAGTTTAAGTTATTCAAAATTCTAGTTTTTCAGAGTGCTAAATTTGATCCTCTTAAGGTAGTTATAAAATATGGTTTTGAGACCACTAAAGGTGACAGGAATATAAGATATTAACTAAATTGTTTCCCTCTTTTGCAGCTCTTTGAGTGGAGTTGCTAAGTTGTGGTCAATGCCCAGGGTAAGCAAGGTTTCTGCCTTAAAGGGTCACACAGAGCGTGCAACTGATGTTACATTTTCTCCTCTGCATGATCATTTAGCAACTGCTTCTGCTGACCGAACAGCAAAGTTGTGGAGCCCTGATGGAACTCTCCTGAAGACATTTGAGGGCCATTTGGATCGCCTTGCACGAATTGCCTTCCATCCTTCAGGGAAGTACCTTGGTACGACAAGCTTTGATAAAACTTGGAGACTGTGGGACGTAGACAGTGGTGTGGAGTTGCTTCTCCAAGAAGGTCACAGTAGGAGTGTCTACGGAATTGCTTTCCACCAAGATGGATCTTTAGTAGCATCATGTGGACTTGATGCACTAGCTCGTGTTTGGGATCTTCGCACTGGAAGAAGTATTCTTGCTTTGGAAGGCCATGTGAAGCCGGTAAGTCATCATAGTTCCATGGCTCTTTCACTTTTTTTAACAGTCATGGTTGCCAAATGCTACATGCAGGAGGAGCATATTGTGGTGCATCTCTAATAGCAGCAATAGTTCACTAAAGTATCTAATGTAGTTAGTAACTACTATAAGTTTCACATGGATGAGTTACAGGCTTGGGGTTGGTTATGCACGGAAAATTATAGTTCTGATTGTAGCTCATATGGCCTCCATACTTCGAAAGGAAGCTTTTGGATCTTCCACTGGATTCCCAAAATTGTGAGGCTATGTTGCTACAATTATTTTGAAGTTTAAGGCTTAGTTAGGCAAGTAGAAACATATTGTGTTGTTAATACCTTGAGATAAGTCTATAGAAGTTTTAGGAGCAAGGAAATAATTTCTATTACCTGAAATACATAACTAAAAGTCTGTAAATCTCTGCCACTCTTTCCAGGTTCTTGGTGTTAGTTTTTCACCCAATGGCTATCATTTAGCCACAGGCAGTGAAGATAATACTTGCCGCATATGGGATTTGAGGAAGAAAAAGTCCCTGTATATCATACCAGCCCATTCAAATCTTATATCACAAGTGAAGTTTGAGCCTCAAGAGGGATATTACTTGGTCACGTCTTCTTATGACATGACTGCAAAGGTGCACTTCCTTTCTGAACAAGTTTTCCTTTATATTGAAGTTTTTTTTTTAATATACCATCTAAGCTTTGTATGTGATTTGCCAGGTTTGGTCCGGCAGAGATTTTAAGCCTGTTAAAAGCTTACCGGGTCATGAAGCAAAAGTCACTGCTTCAGATATTAGCGAAGGTAACTTTTGGAATTTTAAATTAGTAATGCTCGAATATCTTCTTTTTTCCTCTCTTGTTCAAATGTTTATTTGTATAGTGCTGGCTATTACCCTCCTCCCCTTCACCAGAACTTCTGAAACAAAATCAGTGAGCATTGGTTTCAAGTATTTTGGCACCTTACCATGTATGATGTTATTAGTTGGGGATTGGCACAACTAAGACTATATTAGCAGCGCAGCAGTTGAAGTTTTTGCGAGTTCATTATTTTGTTTTTAGTTGTCATCTCTTTTTTGCCGTCCTCTGACATATCAGGACTCAAAATTTAGTAACTGAGGGGAGGGAAAAAAGGGGGGGGGGGGGGGGTTAATGAGCCTTCCCTTATTTGTTTCTATTGGTGATATCAAGCTTAAGCAATAAATGCCCCGAACTCTTCATTCAGTCCTCTCTTCCTTCCTTCCCCCAACCCAACCTGGTTTCAAGGGTGGAAAAGGGGTAGGGTCATCAATTCTTTTGGTTTTGCCTTTAACTGATGATGCTTTCTTTTGAGCATTGTTTGATGTTAAATATAGTAGTCATTTTCTTTTTATTTTGTACTTTTTGCATCATCGTTAGCATTAACATCTTTACGGCACTTCATTTTGCTATCCTCCCTATTGATTATCAAATATCCAGCAAATAGCAAGCAATACAAGTAATGGTGTCTTTTAGAACACTGAGCATTCATTTGTTTTTTGCATGGCAGATGGGCGATATATTGCGACAGTCTCTCATGATCGTACTATAAAGCTATGGACTGCTGGTAACATGGAAACGGGAAATGATATGGATTTGGACTGATGGGAGCATTTGAACCGTTGAGTTGTTAGATCTTGTAGTTGTAACCATATTGGGAGAAGTTTAGGTGCCTACACTGGTAGTATTATTAAATGTGATTTTGAATTCAGATTAAAACAAATAAACAATATTGTTGTTATAAGGAATTAGAAAGCAAACCATGTAGTTATTCAACGATTTTTGTATGAAAAAATGGCGTCTAATTTTAAGGTGCATCACAATCTTAAACTCATGTGCTTGTCAAATTAACCTGAATAATACATTTTTCATTTTTTATGGAAATGGGAAAATTTAGATTAATAATGCATTTAATATATAATATTAGGGATAAATTATAGGTTTGAGTTTATTTTGCAAACTACGACATTTGCTACAGTGTATTGAAACTTTGTGCGTTCTTGATGAATTTTTTGTAAATATTTTTGGTAAATGAGATAAGAGGAATTCGTCTTGTGGTCATGACGAATTTTTCTGTCCCATTAAGAAATAATATTTTAATTTGTGGAGGGAAAACTTATCAGTACCACAAGACGAGTTCTCTCGTGATAGTTGGGGAATTCGAACATTGAGAATTGGGCAGCGGGCAGCCGAACATTGGGGTTGGGCAGTCGATCGTTTGGCATTTGGGCATCTTGTATTTGTGTATAAATAGATATGTTGATGTTTAGGGTTTGAATAAAAAATATTGATAGTGCAAGAATTTTTTTGGGAGAGAATTTTGAACCAAATTTAGATAATATTTGAGGTATTTTATGATAAATTTTTTTTATTTTTTTCGGTGTCTTTTTTTATATCCCAACACTAAAAAAATATTAAAAATTAAATTCTAAACTCTAACCCTAAATTTTAAATCCTAAGTTTTACACACTATACCTTAAAAAATACACCATACCATAAATCCCCTAAACTCTAACCACAAATTCTAACCATAAACTTTAAACTATAATTCCTAAACCTAATATTTACTATAGGGCATAAATAGAGGCACCGATAAGGGGCATAAAATATTTATTATTATTTTAGTTGTTGATAATTATGTGGTTAAATATTTATTTCAGATTTGTGTTATGTTTTGTGTAATTTTTATAGAAGAAACTTTTGTAGAAACAAATTTAGTGGAGGAGATTTTTTATAAGTTTTTTTTTTTTTTACAGAAGTTTGAAGTAAGTTTGTTTGAAAGATTTATGTTTATACTTTATGTTTTATTTTTTAATTGTTATAGTTGATAAGAGTCCTATTTTAGATGTCATGTTAATTAAAGAGAGAACTCTATCCCACCCACGTGTATCAATAATTAATTACCAAGCACGGTGTATTCTTCGTATGTAAATCGCCATAGTTCTTTTAATTTTTGAAGTGATTGTCCATTCACCTTATATCTTAAATCAGATCTATCCCACGTATGCAAGTTTTTTACCTTAATTTTGGTCTTGTTTGGCAATTAGCGGATATCTGATAGCTGATAGCGGATTGCATTAGCTGATAGCTGATAGTGGATTACATTAGCTGATTTGACTAGCAGATTGTATTAGCGGATTGTATAAAAGTGTTTGGTAAAATTAACTGATAGCTGATAGCTGTTAGATTATTTAAACAAATAAAATGACATAAAATGGCATGATTATATTTAATACTTATTTGAATAATTTATTAGTTATCAATATTTTGTGTGTAATTAATATTAATTAGATTTATTAATTTTAATACAATTTAATTAACTATTAAATTTAAATACATAATAAAAAATAGGATTAACTTACAAATGTCACCATGTAAACTAGTAATAACAACAAATATGTTCAATCTTTAATATGTTGTTATTTCACAATATTTTATTATTAATTTAGATGCAAAATAATACATATGCTTATGATAATATATATATATGCTAACTCAAAAATTTGGTGGAACAAATTGATTAAATAGGAACATAAGAAATTAAAATCACAATAGAAATTGTAATAGTTTTTAAGTGTTTGAAGTACATAAATTTTAAAATTTTAAAAAACACATATCTTTTAAGATAAGTAAAATAAATGTTCAAGAACCACGACGTTGTCGTTTAGCTATCATCAAACTACAGGGGCGGACCATAGGGGGAGTTAAGGGGGTTTGGTCCCCCCCAATTTTTTTTTTCATTAGGAATAAAATAGATTTTTTTAGAAAAAAGGTAAAATTACCTCTATAGTCCCTTTAAAATTTGTAAAATTTTAGTTTGCCCCCTCAAAAATTTTAATTCATTTTGGTCCCCTTTATAAAATTTTAGTTTTTTTTTTAAATTTCATTTTGGTCCCCCTTTATAAATTTCTAGTTCCGCCCCTGTCAAACTAGTTGTAATATCATTGCGGATTTTTGTCATTTCGCTAGTACCCATTTGTTGAGCTTCTTCTTGCGTGAGATGAACATCTGAAATAGCTTCGGGAGGAACAAAGTTGGGATCATTATCCATGATATTGAATGCTGGATCAAGAACTTTGCTCAACCTGATATAGTTATGTAATGCAAATGTAGCACATATTATTCTATTTTGATCATGTGTCGAATATTTTGACATTTTTTCTAATATCTTTCACCGTGCCTTCAAAATGCCAAAAGCTCTCTCGATACAACTCCTTAAAGATGAATGGGCACGATTGAAAACCTCTCGAGGACCTCTTGGATTTGCAGCACGAAACTCTGATGGATGATATCTTATCTTATGGTAAGGAGTCAAATAACCATTTCTTTCAGGATAACCTTTGTCAGCCAAGTAATATTTTCCTAACAATAAAAAATATAAAATTATATAAGTATAATGTCGAGATTATTAAAAATGCATAGACATAATGAATAATGTTAATATATCATCTAGAATGAAAAATATTACCAGAGGAGGTTTTGAAACATTCAAACTTGGATTACTAATGCAGTCGAGAAAAATACGAGAATCATGAGCTGATCCTTCCCAACCAGTTAGCACAAATGTAAAAAGCAAATCAAAGTCGCATGCTGCCAAAACATTGAGTGTAGGTGTCCCTTTTCTTCCTCTATATCTCAATTGATCTTCTTCAGAAATAATAACATCTATATGAGTACCATCAATAGCTCCAATGCAATCCTAATTTAAAAGAATTGTCATAAAATTTTAATGAGATAATAAAATTCAAGTGTTTATGCGTGTAAAAATTAACGAAAATACTAAAAAATTACCTTGAAATGTGGCATATATCGAGTATCATAGGCAATTTGTGAAGGAATTTCTTTGAACTCAGGATCTCTTGGTTTTAATATCTTGCTTGACAAGCCATCCATGGCATCTAGAACTTCTTTAAATATTCTGCTTACAGTTTCACCAGAATGTTGAAATCGCTCTTGGACATCTCGGTTTGAGGCTCCTTTACTAAGAATGTAAACAAATAAACCCACTTTTTCTAAGGTTGATATTCTATACGAAGGAAGTAAACCATGCTTACTTTCTAAATCTATGCATAATTGCCAAAATGTATTTTGTGTCATTTTAAACATGTTAAAGCAACGTTTTTCATGGCCACTCAACATTTCATGCATCCATTTTTCTCCTGTTTGTAATGAAGTGAAGCATGGCTCCTTGTGTATGTATTTGACATAATAAAGATACAAATAACTCAATGCACAAGCCACCATGTAACCCCCTCGTCCCGGTCTGGCCGGATGACCGGTCCGAGCGAGCTACACGGGGAAAACCGAGTGAAAACCCCCTAAAGGATTCCCCCTCGGTTAGCAACCCTATACTTTTTTTTTCATTTTAAAACTTGTCTAGATGAGTATTTAATCCTATGTGGTCATACAGCGGGACATCATAAGCAAGACAGTCGAACGAACTCAAAACCACATCCAAAAGACCAATTTTTAAGTTCATCTGCAGGCGGTATCGATACACCTATGGGGGTATCGATACACCTTGACTAAGTCAAAGGGGTCAGAGTCAACCCATGGAGACCGTATCGATACTCATGGGAAGTGTATCGATACCCTCCTCAAAGGTTGACTCCCCACGGTCAACGCTAGGGGACCGTACCGATACGCCTGAGGCCGGTATCGATACCAAGTTGGACAGTGTCTCCAGTGACCAAAATGGTATCGATACGCCTCCCCGCGTATCAAAACGATATGCCTGGAAAGAGAAGGCCGTATCGATACGGGTCTATCCGTATCGATACCCCTGCTCTGCAACATTTCATTTCTCTACTTAGCAACATCATGCATGGTTCTAAAGGCATACTTGAACACTCCTAAGCACACACAAGCATACATACAACAACCACAGTTGGATTTTAGCTTACAAGCATTGAATATAACAAGAATCATACCTATCTAGACTTCAAGCAATATCACAAGAAACCTACTTAACAAGCATAAGCATCATACACATGGTAGTCAAGCTTAAGGCATGCATAGTCCAACCTCATACAAATTCAGGCATAAGCAAATAATCCACATTAGAATCATAGAACATAATCCAAGAAGCAAAACATAACACACACAAGTTTAACAATTTCAAGCATAACTTCCTAGGGAGTTTGACCCCAACTCCTAACACTCTATACCCCATTGTCTAGGCATTATTACAAAAGCAAACCATACTTAAACTTGCTTGAGAACTCCAAAAGCTCCTCCTTCGCCCGCTCGCCTCCCGAACTCTAACGATCTGCACGTTGGAAACAAAAGAGCATAAGCAATCTAGCTTAGTGAGAGAGGCTCTACAATTCACAACATGCAGTTTTCCAAAATAAGATTTGTATGCAAGAAAACAATGGATGTACAAGGGTCTATCTTAACCACAACACTAGGTTTGCTTAAGCACAACCAACATACACTTACGGTGGGACTACACATCACCGTTTCGACTAGTGGATTTCCAATGGGACTACACATCAAAGTACTACCCTACTAGTCACTATCGGTGGGACTACACATCACCGTAGTTTAGACCACCATCACGTGAGGCACGAACTCAACACGACTACAACATTAACAACTTAGATGCATTCAATGATCACAATAGATATACAATCAACTTGTCACAACAACTTATGAGTAGAGAGACTTACACACGAGTTTAGGTGACCTCTCAAGGTTCTACCCAAACCCCAAAGGAGTCCATATCAAGCACAATATAAAAACCAATGATTCTACTCACCGTTGCTACCCAGAGAAGATCGAAGACCGAGCTCAAGACTCCGAAATCCCCGGATTTGTCCCCGAAGCTTCTCCAACCAAAATCCTTGATTCTAAGCATTCCAACACCAAGCAAATAACCCCAAATCAGTCCATGTTCTAAAATAATCAATCCGGATAACATACTAAGTACAATGCACCAATTTTTCCATTGAAACAAGCTCAATTTTCCAAAAATCTGAGCAGCCCTTAAGCACCCTTCAAAATCATCGATTTCAACCCTCTATTTACTCCCAAAAGTCTCCAAAACGTCACTCACATATAGCCTAACCACCAGCCTTCAAAATTCCACCTCATAAACCCTCAAAACCCATCTTAAAACCTCCCAAAAACTTCATTTTTACCCAACTCCGAAAATTCCATAAAACATTGTAAAAATCGGTTTTGTTAGACCCTTTTAGTTGTAGGCAACTCATATGGCTTAAACAAATAGAAAGCTTAAGTTAAAGACCCCAAAGGCAACATTTTTAATCCAAAATCCTTCAAACCTCCAATCTCAAAACATGTCTAAAAATGAAAACAAATGGTATTAACTTGTAGGGAATAACAAGGGTAAGTCAAAAACGTGTTTACCTTTGCAAAATTCCTCAAAACGAGCAAGACATTTGATGAAATAGTAACCTAAGGGGAGGGGGTTTTTTTTGACGTTGGAGTGAATAGTGAGGAGAGGTGAAGAAGATGACTCAAAGTAATATTTTAGGTTTATTTGAAATTAAAAGGCTAAAGACTTAAATGCCCTTAATGAATCAAGGGAATTACAATGGATGACACCCATGGCTATTTGGGTTTATTTTAGAAATGGTCCAATTAAATTTTGTTGTCCGAAACCTGAGGCCCAAACCATTATTTTTAATTACAAAACCGGACCCGGAAATAATATTAAATTATTATTTTTCACCCGACCCCTAAACCGGGGTGTTACAACTCTCCCCCACTTAAGGAATTTCGTCCTCGAAATTACCTGACGGAAACAAGTACGGAAACTGCTCAAGCATTTCCGCTTTCCTCTCCCACGTGGCTTCCTCCACACCTCTATGTCTCCATAAGACTTTGACTAACTCTATAGTCTTGCCACGCAATACCTTGCTATCAGAAGCAAGTATCTCAACTGGTTCCTCATTGTAAGACAAGTCCGAATTTAACTCTATTTCTTCCACTAGCATAACATGGGACGAATCCGATCTATACCTCCTAAGCATTGATACATGAAACACATCATGAATCTTCTCTAGCTCAACTGGGAGTCTCAATCTATAGGCAACCGAACCAATTCTCTCAACTATCTCATAAGGCCCTATGTATCTTGGGCTCAACTTGCCTTTCCTTCCGAACCTTATCACCTTCTTCCAAGGTGAAACTTTCAAAAACACTTTGTCCCCCACGAAGTATTCTACCTCCTTCCTTTTTAAATCAGCATAGGACTTTTGCCGATCTGAAGCCGCCTTCAAGCGATTACAAATCAACTTCACCTTCTCGGTGGTTCCCTTAAGTAACTCGGGCATCGGCACTAGTTTCTGTCCGGCCTCAGCCCAACAAATCGGGGTCCTACACTTCCTACCATACAAGGCCTCATAGGGAGCCATCTGGATGCTTGACTGGAAGCTGTTGTTGTACGCGAACTCCACTAATGGTAGGTGTTTCTCCCATGACCCCTGAAAGTCAATGATACAACACCTCAACATATCCTCCAAAATCTGAATCACTCTCTCAGACTGTCCACCTGACTGCGGATGATACGAAGTGCTGAAGTTCAACCAAGTGCCTAAGGCTCGATGCAAACACTCCCAAAATCTAGAGGTAAATCTCGGATCTCGATCTGACACAATTGACTTCGGTACCCCATGTAGTCTCACAATCTCACGAATATACAATTCGGCCAACTTGTCCAACATATAGGTGGTATGAACCGGTATAAAGTGTGCACACTTGGTGAATCTATCTACAATCACCCACACTGAATTTTTCTTCGAAGGAGTCAACGGAAGTCCTGACACAAAGTCCATAGTGATACGCTCCCACTTCCACTCTGGAATCTTCAACGGTTGCAACAAACCTGAGGGAAACTGGTGCTCAGCCTTGACTCTCTGACAAACCATACATTTACTTACGAACTCGGCTACATCCTTTTTCAAACCAACCCAATAATACTCTTCCTTTAATTCTCGATACATCTTCGTGCTACCCGGATGCATAGCAAAAGGGCTATTGTGAGCCTCACACAAAATCGTACGCCTCAACTCGGCATCCTCCGGAACCACTATCCTATCCTTGAAACATAGAATCCCATTCTCTCCAAAGCAATACTCGGTAGGCCTATCTTCTGCTATGTCTTGCATGTGAGGTGCCAAGGACTCATCTCGCAACTGCTTCTCACGAATCAACTGAACCAATGATGGCTTAACCTGAAGCTCGGCCACTAACCCACCATCCGTAGACACACTCAACCTTGCGAACATTGCCCGCAACTCAACGACCACCTTCCTACTCAAGGCATCGGCCACCACATTTGTCTTGCCCGGATGATACTCTATGGTAAGGTCATAATCTTTAAGGAGCTCTAACCACCTTCGTTGCCTAAGATTCAACTCCTTTTGGGACATCAAATATTTCAAGCTCTTGTGGTCGGTGTACACAGTGCACTTCTCACCATAAAGATGGTGTCTCCAAATTTTCAACGCGAACACCACTTCGGCCAACTCTATGTCATGTGTGGGGTAATTCTTCTCATGAACCTTTAACTGTCGGGAAGCATATGCCACTACCTTACCTCCTTGCATAAGTACACAACCTAGCCCCACGTAAGATGCATCACTGTAAATTACAAACTCTCTCCCCGGCTCGGGCTGAATCAAAATGGGAGCTTCGGTCAAAGCTTTCTTCAACTTCTCAAACGCTTCTTGTCTTGCATCGGACCATTCATACGGAACATTCTTCTGTAGCAACTTGGTCAACGGAGCCGCTATCCTCGAGAACCCCTCAACAAACCTCCTATAGTATCCCGCCAAGCCTAGGAAACTGCGGATTTCTGTCACTGAATTTGGTTGCTTCCAATTTACAATGGCTTCAATCTTCTTGGGATCAACACTAATCCCACTAGCTGAGATCACGTGGCCAAGGAAGACCACCTCTCTAATCCAAAATTCACACTTACTTAGCTTGGCATACAACTGATTCTCAAGTAGGGTCTGAAGCACTAACCTTAAGTGTTCATCATGCTCTTCTTCGGTCCTAGAGTACACTAGGATGTCATCAATAAACACTACCACAAACTTGTCCAAGAACTTATGAAACACCCGGTTCATCATATCCATGAAGGCTGCTGGAGCATTGGTCAGCCCAAAAGGCATCACCAAAAACTCATAATGCCCGTAACGTGTACGAAAAGCTGTCTTCGGTATGTCCACATCCTTTACCTTTAACTGATAATACCCGGACCTCAAGTCAATCTTTGAAAACACGGAAGCACCCCTCAACTGGTCTAGCAAGTCATCTATCCTTGGCAAGGGATATTTGTTTTTCACTGTCACCTTATTCAACTGTCTATAGTCTATGCACATCCTCATGCTACCATCCTTCTTTTTCACAAACAAAACCGGAGCACCCCACGGGGAAACACTAGGCCTAATAAAGCCTCTGTCAGTCAACTCCTGAAGCTGTGTCTTCAACTCTTTCAACTCTTTCGGTGCCATCCTATACGGAGCAACCGACACCGGTGCGGAATCAGAATATGTCTCAATAGCGAACTCAACTGCTCTGTCTGGGGGCAAGCCTGGTAGTTCTTCCGGAAAAACACTCGGAAAGTCACACACAGTCCTGATGTCCTGAGGTCTCACCTCACTCATATCCGGGTTCATTACGTAAGCCAAGTAAGCCTGACACCCTGAACTCATCAACCTCTGAGCTTCCAAAGCCGAAACCACATTGGACAAAAACTTAACATTCTCCCCAACTACCACAACCTCAAAGTCATCAGTAAGCCTCAAAGAGACTCTCTTAGTCTCAAAGTCAACCCTAGCTCTATGCTCTACAAGCCAATCCATGCCCAAAATCACATCAAAGCCATAAAAGGGTAGCTCCATCATGTCGACTGGAAATACGTGGCCCCGAATCATCAAGGGACACCTCCTATACACTTTCCTGACTACCACTGTGTCACCAAAGGAGCTAGTGACATTTACACCTACTTCTAACCAATCACAAGGTAGTCCTAATGACTTTGCATGCTCACCCAGAATATACGAATGCGTTGACCCCGAATCTATTAGAGAAAGCAAACTCAAAGACTGTAGTGTGAAATTACCTGCAATGACATCAGTGTCATTTCTAGCCTCTCGCTGAGCGTACACTCTAGCCGGTCCTCCTCCCTCGGGCTGGACTGCTACCACGTGAGCCAAGTTCCTCTGACCCCCATTCCTTGGCTGGAAGTTCCCACGGCCGCGCCCACGACCTCTCTGATGCTCAAAACCCCTCGCTGGAGCCGGTCCTCCTCTGACTGGGTGTGGACAATCACGTCTCAAATGATCTCGGGAGCTACAGTTCCAACACGCCCCAAACATACCCATGCACTCACCTGGGTGGCGTCTCCCGCACCTAGTGCACTCCGGAATGTGCCCAACAGCCCCTTGGCCCTGACGGCCCTGACTATGGTTACCACCCCTTGGGCCTCGCATCCGGCTGATACCTCCTATCCCTATGCCTCTTGGCATGATCTCTATCCTAGTTCGCATGTCTCTTCCCGGAGTCAGACCCACCAGCACGTGCTCTAGAGCTTAGGTTTTGCTCTACATCCTTGGCTCTAGAAACCAAGACATCGAACTACACTTAGTCGGCGGCCAACATGTAGGTCTTCACATCAGTAGTCAACCCATATCTGAAGCGCTCACATCGCTCCTTCTCATCCGGAATCAACTCTGACGCGTACTGGCTCAACCTCACAAATTGGATCTCATACTCGGACACGGTCCTATTGCCTTGAACCAAAGCCATGAACTCCCTTTTCTTTTCATCTAAGTACCGGACCCCAAGGTACTTCCTCTTGAAAGCATTCCTGAAAAACTCCCATGTGACATCCACCTCGGCCATACCAGAAATAACAGTGGTCCACCAAGTGTAAGCGTCTCCCTGTAGCAATGAGACAATGCATCCCAACTTACGGGCATCCGAACACTCCATCTGACCCAAGATGCGAGTAGTGCTCTCAAGCTACCCTTCCGAACCCTCCGAAGATAACCCACGAAACTCAACTGCCCCCAAATTACGAAGCCTCTCTAGGGGTAATCCTGTCCCCGCACCCTGAGCTGGTGCTGCAGCTTGCATACCAGCCAAAGCTGTCTGGAAAGCTCCGGCTATAGTCTGAATCAAATGAGCCACATCTGGGCCTGCCTGACCTTGGCCCGCTTGAGCCCCATTACCTCCCACATTAGCCCCAGCCTGAGGCCCATTACCATCACCTCCAACGTTTCCTCCATTACCACCCGGAGCATTAAGAGCAGGAGGCGCGTGCTCGGGTGCCTGGTCACCCGCTCTAGGCCGTCCCCTCGGTCTCACCATAGCAATTAATGTAATCTAAAACAATCAAACACACAACAACAAGGAAACGTTAGGTTAGCAAGGGGCAAAGGAATCCGGTTCTCAAGCTCTTTAAACCAAAACAATTTTCCCTTTTCATTTTGACAACAATACCTAGCAATGGGGACTCAAACCAACTTTCAAACAACAGAAAAGTCACCATAGCATGCATACATACACCGTGCTAAAACAGAACTTAGACAGGCATGGCAAAACACTCATAATACCTTAGCTTACCTCACTTACCTGCCCGAGGTCTCGGAAACCTCAGGCTCTGATACCAATAAATGTAACCCCCTCGTCCCGGTCTGGCCGGATGACCGGTCCGAGCGAGCTACACGGGGAAAACCGAGTGAAAACCCCCTAAAGGATTCCCCCTCGGTTAGCAACCCTATACTTTTTTTTTTCATTTTAAAACTTGTCTAGATGAGTATTTAATCCTATGTGGTCATACAGCGGGACATCATAAGCAAGACAGTCGAACGAACTCAAAACCACATCCAAAAGACCAATTTTTAAGTTCATCTGCAGGCGGTATCGATACACCTATGGGGGTATCGATACACCTTGACTAAGTCAAAGGGGTCAGAGTCAACCCATGGAGACCGTATCGATACTCATGGGAAGTGTATCGATACCCTCCTCAAAGGTTGACTCCCCACGGTCAACGCTAGGGGACCGTACCGATACGCCTGAGGCCGGTATCAATACCAAGTTGGACAGTGTCTCCAGTGACCAAAATGGTATCGATACGCCTCCCCGCGTATCGAAACGATATGCCTGGAAAGAGAAGGCCGTATCGATACGGGTCTTTCCGTATCGATACCCCTGCTCTGCAACATTTCATTTCTCTACTTAGCAACATCATGCATGGTTCTAAAGGCATACTTGAACACTCCTAAGCACACACAAGCATACATACAACAACCACAGTTGGATTTTAGCTTACAAGCATTGAATATAACAAGAATCATACCTATCTAGACTTCAAGCAATATCACAAGAAACCTACTTAACAAGCATAAGCATCATACACATGGTAGTCAAACTTAAGGCATGCATAGTCCAACCTCATACAAATTCAGGCATAAGCAAATAATCCACATTAGAATCATAGAACATAATCCAAGAAGCAAAACATAACACACATAAGTTTAACAATTTCAAGCATAACTTCCTAGGGAGTTTGACCCCAACTCCTAACACTCTATACTCCATTGTCTAGGCATTATTACAAAAGCAAATCATACTTAAACTTGCTTGAGAACTCCAAAAGCTCCTCCTTCGCCCGCTCGCCTCTCGAACTCTAACGATCTGCACGTTGGAAACAAAAGAGCAGAAGCAATCTAGCTTAGTGAGAGAGGCTCTACAATTCACAACATGCAGTTTTCCAAAATAAGATTTGTATGCAAGAAAACAATAGATGTACAAGGGTCTATCTTAACCACAACACTAGGTTTGCTTAAGCACAACCAACATACACTTACGGTGGGACTACACATCACCGTTTCGACTAGTGGATTTCCAATGGGACTACACATCAAAGTACTACCCTACTAGTCACTATCGGTGGGACTACACATCACCGTAGTTTAGACCACCATCACGTGAGGCACGAACTCAACACGACTACAACATTAACAACTTAGATGCATTTAATGATCACAATGGATATACAATCAACTTGTCACAACAACTTATGAGTAGAGAGACTTACACACGGGTTTAGGTGACCTCTCAAGGTTCTACCCAAACCCCAAAGGAGTCCATATCAAGCATAATATAAAAACCAATGATTCTACTCACCGTTGCTACCCCAAAGAAGATCGAAGACCGAGCTCAAGACTCTGAAATCCCCGGATTTGTCCCCGAAGCTTCTCCAACCAAAATCCTTGATTCTAAGCATTCCAACACCAAGCAAATAACCCCAAATCAGTCCATGTTCTAAAATAATCAATCCGGATAACATACTAAGTACAATGCACCAATTTTTCCATTGAAACAAGCTCAATTTTCCAAAAATCTGAGCAGCCCTTAAGCACCCTTCAAAATCATCGATTTCAACCCTCTATTTACTCCCAAAAGTCTCCAAAACGTCACTCACATATAGCCTAACCACCAGCCTTCAAAATTCCACCTCATAAACCCTCAAAACTCATCTTAAAACCTCCCAAAAACTTCATTTTTACCCAACTCCGAAAATTCCATAAAACATTGTAAAAATCGGTTTTGTTAGACCCTTTTAGTTGTAGGCAACTCATATGACTTAAACAAATAGAAAGCTTAAGTTAAAGACCCCAAAGGCAACATTTTTAATCCAAAATCCTTCAAACCTCCAATCTCAAAACATGTCTAAAAATGAAAACAAATGGTATTAACTTGTAGGGAATAACAAGGGTAAGTCAAAAACGTGTTTACCTTTGCGAAATTCCTCAAAACGAGCAAGACATTTGATGAAATAGTAACCTAAGGGGAGGGGGGGTTTTTTGACGTTGGAGTGAATAGTGAGGAGAGGTGAAGAAGATGACTCAAAGTAATATTTTAGGTTTATTTGAAATTAAAAGGCTAAAGACTTAAATGCCCTTAATGAATCAAGGGAATTACAATGGATGACACCCATGGCTATTAGGGTTTATTTTAGAAATGGTCCAATTAAATTTTGTTGTCCGAAACCCGAGGCCCAAACCATTATTTTTAATTACAAAACCGGACCCGGAAATAATATTAAATTATTATTTTTCACCCGACCCCTAAACCGGGGTGTTACACACCAACTCCCAAAATTCATTATCGTTTATGCGTCTCTTACGCGATCTAATACATTTAGCATGTAAATCCATATCTACAAATAAAATGTAAACAAATTATGATAGAAAGAAAAAAATAAGTAGTCATATAACATAAAAAAATAACACGCACAATTCAAGTTAAACAATTATCCATTATATATAAAGAAATAACATGTAAATCCATATCCATAAATAAAGATAAAAAACCATAATAGTTATAAATCCATATCTATTACATTTAGCATGAATATCTATTTCATTGCTTATCAAACAAGTATTTTATCCATTGAAGCCTTGAGGTGTCATCGGGTATGCCATGAAGAATTGTTCTCTTTTGGGGGTCCTCGATCAAGGTGCAAGCAAAACAAAATTCAGGACTACCGGGGATTAAGTTAGGCATAGATACTAACTTTGCTAGAGAATCAGCAAGTTCATAAGAAGAATCACCCTGTGCTTCAAGTTTCATCAATTTCATATCTTTATTGTTCCTTTGAGTTATAGCTTCTACCATAATATCAAGCTTCTCTGCCAACAATGCAGCCCCTCCTACCCTTCTAGTAAAATCTACTTTAGCACTTTTTCGACTCTCTAAGACCTCACTCTCATTAGCTCTTTTGCTTCTTCTTTCTCTAAAAGTTTCATGTTCAGTGGACTGTAGAGAATGAGTGGGAGAAGAGAGTGGAGTGTTATCATTCCAAATTTCTTGCCAATTCTTGTTAATTTCACCACAAGTAAAACTAATATTCTCACTGGCCATTTCATCAAGACAATGATCAGCATTTACATGTTGAGAACAATCCATGACTAGAGTAAACTTAAGTATCCCTTAAGCAATTGAAACTCCAAATAATTGTTTTATCTTATGTTCAAGTTCTGGTTCAACCCCTTCATCTAGAAAAGCTTTAAAATGTATATTTTCCTATAAATAAAGACAAAATAAAATTAGTTTATTTTCTACAAATTGAGTAAAATTTATTTGTTTAATTTTTTAACAATGAAGTTAAAAAAATAGCATAGGAGCTAACCTCAATTTTTTTACTCCACCACTCCTCACTAGCACTTATTGTCCCTTTTTCGTGATCCCAACCTAAACCGGTTTCTTTTCCTTTCAATGCTTTCCAAAGGCTCCATCTATTCCTCAACCAATCCCATTTGTTTTTAAGTTTGTTCTTGTCATATGCTAAGCTTGTTTTCTTCTGAAACTCTATTTCTAATACTTTCCATGGCATTCTCTGTGAAATTGTTGCACCACGCTTCCCCTTACTCTTTTCAGCATATTGGATGCACAAGTCACAAAATAGATACAAATTTTCTTTAGACCAATTGGCTCGACCCACTTCTTTCCTGTCACCTCCAACTTGTTCATTGCACATTTTCTTATTTGGCGCCATCTAAGTATAATATGGGACAAAAAAAGTAAAGTAGCAACAATAAGCAATTTTGTACTACCAATGTATGAACTATTTTTTTAAATAAACGAACTGAAGTAAGTTTTGGATATTCTAAAATACTAACATTTGTTTTTATGAAAAAGTTTAATCAAGCTCTACATAACAATGTGACAGAAGAAATATTTCAAGTAAATAATAGAATATATGCAACAAAGATGTCTGTAAAACCAGAAACATGTGAATGTCATTTGACAACTGACATAGCAAAGAAACCAAATGCACATAGAACATAATCTTCGCCTTGAGATTACTACTATATATTTTAAATAAAACATTCGAAGATGAAGCATGTAAGACAGAATCAAATGGAGTTCTATAGCAATGACAAGGATTCCAATTTGCCTTTGAAAGAGCAAATAGATGTGGATTTCTTTGTGCATGCTGTAAAGCATTGAAAGAAAAAAAGTAAAACTAGAGAGAAGAAAGTGGAATCATGTCAATGTTCAGATTTAGTGTCTAAACTGCTGATGAAAAGTTTAGAATTTCAAAATGAAAAGGAATTCAAATTGGATGAAGAAAGCAACGGGAGGATTAAAGAGGCTCAAACCGATTTTTCGAATACACATTCTTTTAATGGCTTGAACAAAGATTTTTATTTGCTGAAAAAAGAGCAAGCTGATGTCGATGTTAAAGTTGTGAAGTCACCAAAGGGGAAACCACTAAGACTATTCAACTGTCTTTGAATTCTAATAGAAGAAACTTTTGATTATAGGAATAGAACATAAGAAAGAATGACAGACATACAACACATCTGTGAGCAAAAAATCCAGCAACGTAGGAGACGAAATCTGTTATAGGGAGGCTGGAAGAAAAGTCTATTATTAGCTACTGTTAAATGTGTTATAAAAGGAGATCTTGACTTCAAGCAAAAAGATACATATGTTTATGCAAGTTTAAATTAAAGCACATAGTATATGCTCTTGAATTATTTTGCCCCTCATTGAGAGATTGTATCACATATCCCCATCACACTATAAAAAACTATTACCAAAGAGAAATCTTAAAGCTGAAAAGAAGAAAGTGAAATTTTCTCAAACTTCATCATTGCTTCAAAATAAAAATAAAAACTAAACGTGGGTGAAAGTAATGAGAAAGTAAATAATGCTTATAGTGATCAGGACATCATGATCTCTCTCCCTCACTTATTTTTTCCTTTTTCAATTATACTTATCTTGTTGAATCAATTGGATGCTGGCTCATACAATCAAAAATAGGTGATTCTATTTATACTTTTGAATTACAGTCATTTAAAATCATTAATCTTGGATGAAAGAGCAATAAAAAATCAAACCACTCTTACTCTATTCAACCCAGAAAAGAACACAACAACAACACCAAATAAAAAGGAAAAAATTCTATACGCCTAAGCAATTAAGCAACTCTCGAAATTCACATAAACATCCACAAATCAAGTCACCTACCACTTTCAAACTTCAATCATCGCAGCCCCAAGCATGAAAAAATCAAACAAATATTTTTTTCCTATTCTTAATTAAATTAAATATGAAACAAGAAGTATAAAATTGTAAAGAACACACGAAAAGAATGGAAGAAAATAATCAAACAAATTAAAAAATATATATTAGAGTTCAAATGCTTACCTGATCGATGGGTGAATTTTTCAATTGGATGATGAGACGAATAGAAGTTTCAGAAGTAAAAGAACGGCTCTTTGTTGAATACGTAAAAGTGAGAAAATATTGGAGGTTTTTGTTAATTGGTAAGGGTAGATGAGTTTTTACAATTTTAATATCAAACTTCTAATCTCAAAAAGCTCATATTAGGAGCTTTTTCAAAATTAGCGGTTTCACCCCCAATCCGCTCTTTTAATCCGCTATTTACCAAACAACAGCATTAGCGGGTTTGACCAGTCAAATCCGCTAATATTGATGTTTGGTAAATAGCGGATTGAAAGAGCGGATTGGAGTGAAAAAGTTAATTTTGAAAAAGCTCCTAATAGGAGCTTTTTGAGATTAGAGGTTTGATATTAGAGTTGTAATGACTCTTTTACCCTTAACAATTATCAAAAATCTCCAAATAACCTAAATTAAATAATAATATTTTAATATAAATAATAACATATTAAATATTGGACTTATTTGTTGCTACTACTAATTTATATGGTGACATTTGTAAGTTAATTCTATTTTTTTATTATCACATATTTATATGTGCATATAAAAAATTAATAATTATATAAAAAATAAATTAATATATGAATCTTTCAAATATGTTTAGAAAATTTATATTAAAAAATAATTTTTACAAATCTAATTAATATTTATTAGATACAAAATATTAATAATTGATAAATTATTCAAACAAGTATTAAATATAATCATGTCATTTTGCTTGTTTAAATAATCAAACAGCTATCAGTTAATTTTACCAAACACTTTTATACAATCAGCTAATACAATCCGCTAGTCAAATCAGCTAATGCAATCAGCTATCAGCTATCAGCTAATGTAATCCGCTATCAGCTATCAGCTATCCGCTAATTGCCAAACAAGGTCAAAATATTTTAAAAATAAATATTTCAAAAATAAAGACATTTTTTTTCTTATTAAAATTATTAAAAAGTTGGAGATTGAACTTGTGATTAGCCTTGTTAGTAATCATTACGTTAACAATTGTATGCCTTTCTTTTTGCCGGAATTGTAGAGAAGGTTATTAGATTAGATGCGAGAAAATGTAATTTTATAAAATTGAATTGATTTAAAAAAAATAAATAAAATTAAAATTTAAATAACTCGAATAACTCAAAAAATTTAGTAATTAGTATATTGGTTTTTAAGATCGAGTCAAGTCTCTTAATTTTGCCCGATATTATCATATATGAAGATATATATATATATATGTGTGTGTGAATTGCAAATATTTACAATTAAATTTAAACGGAAATTAGAACAACTCGATTAAAATTTCATAAATTCGAATAAAAATTCAAACAAAATTTTAGTTATAAAATATAACTCGTCAATTTAATTAATTTAATTTTTTTATTTGACTTGACTCGATCGAATGTTAACCCCTATTAATAGGTGCGTCGATTCATTAGCAAAACTAGAAACTAATCTATTCAACCAACCGCAGACAAATACGAATATTAATCAACCTCTGGATACTATTTTGAAAATATGTGAGAAATATTATTAAGTTGACAGGTTTAAATTTTATGTATTTAGTTTTATTGTCAAAAGTATTTTTAAATAAATAAAATTATTTAAGAATTAAAAAAAACATTTTTAAAATAGTATCCAAAGGTTGATTAACATTAGATGATTTCACTAACAGATTGCATAAAAGTGTCTGGTAAAATTAATCAATAATTTATAATTGTTGCATTATTTGAACGAGTTAAAAGACATATAAGAACATGATTATTTTTCATACTTTTTTGAATAGTTTATTTATTATCAATATTTTGTATCTAATAATATTAACTAGATTATGAAAATTAAATTTTATAATATAACATTACTAACTATCTCTGAAGTATTTATATATTAATTTATTATTTATATAATAATTTTTAATATAATTTAATTAATTATTAAATTTAAATGAAAATAGCAAATGATAAATTTAGGTTTTTTTGAGGTTATTTGTAATTGTTAATATTAAAATGATCCTTATAACTCTTATGTCAAAACTTTTACTTTCAAAAAGCTCGTACTAGCAGCCTTTTCAATTTGAGAAGTTTCACTTTAACCCACTATTACAATCATATTATATATTCACCAAACATCTAAAATAACGGATTTAATTGGCCAAACATCTTATTTTAACTTAAACCTCTAATTACTCAAAACGCTATTTACCAAACAAGTTCTTTGTCTCCTCTAAAAATACTATAAATGTTCCATCTTAATATACTATAAATGTCCCCTCTAAATATGTTATAAAATTATTTCAAGGTTGACAACCAGAAAACATTAAATGTATTAACAATTTTAAGAATACAAATTAAATGTTTTCCTAAAATATATATCCATAGTATCACTGTAAAAAATATGCACTCCAAAAACTGTTTAAGATTATATACATATAAATAACCCCCGCTCTTAATCTTCTCACCCATTTCCAATCGCCGCACAACATTTTCAGTCTCAGGTTTCAACTATTAGTTTTTACAGTTTGTTATGAATATGAATGGTTATTTCTAAGATTATTTCCTGGGGTTGATAGTTTACTAAGAATGTGAATGATTTGTTTTTTTTTTCAATTGAAATGGTTTCAGGATTAAAGAAAAACGCTGCAATGGAGGTTTGGAAGAAAGGAAGTCTGCTTCTGTTGTTACCATTTTGGATCATTTTTGCAGGTTTAATAATAATAATAATAATAATACTGAAGAGTTTAAAGGAATGTTTAATTTTTTTAATACGCTGGTGTGATGATAAAGTAGTATATGTTCAATTTTTAATAGCTCTTTAATAATGCACACACACCGTACACATATGGTGCTCGAACTCGGATCACCTGAATGTTTAATTAATAGGGCTATCTTTTGCAGGAGTCATAAAAGCCAAGGCATTGTCCTATGATTATACAGCCAGCATTGAGGTAATTACGTTTTCCCTTACTATATTATTTTTTATATTTAATTAATCATATATTTCAAGCTAAAATACAAATATTTTAATATAATTCCTTACTGGGAAAAATTTTCCCAAGTGTTTAGCACAACCTCACAAGGCTCAGTACGGCGGAGGCATAATTAAGAACCCAGAGTTAAATGAGGGTTTGATAGGATGGTGTACGTTCGGGAATGCCATAATCGAACACCGAAATGAATCGAACGGCAACAAATACGTGGTGGCTCATAAACGAAGCCAATCCCAGGACGGTGTCTCTCACAAGCTTTACTTGGAAAACAACAAGCTCTATACCTTCTCCGGTATTACTTTTATATGTTATCCGATTTCTTTATGGAATTTATATAATTGAGGTATATCTGCGTTATAATTTCAATTATTCTTGTGATAATGAAGCTTGGGTGCAAGTGAGTGAAGGGAAATCTGTGGTGAGGGCAGTATTCAAAACTGTTTCCGGGTTGAAGCGTGCTGCTGTAACGGTTGCCGAGTCCAAGTGTTGGTCCATGCTCAAGGGTGGCCTCACCGTCGACGCCTCCGGCCCTGCCGAGCTCTTCTTTGAGGTGATTATCAGTTTCGTTTTCTTCGTTATTTCCAAGATTCTCTAATTGACGATGTAATTTCTTTAGAGCCACAACACCTCGGTTGAGGTCTGGGTCGATAGCGTCTCCTTGCAACCATTCACCCATGAAGAATGGAACTCTCATCATGTTGAACAAATTGAGAAGGTCGGTCAGTCTACTTATAATATATATTCGATTTATATTCGATACACTGACGATTACATATTTTTCAGACTAAGAGAAGAGTAAGAATCCGTGTGGATGCGCAAGGGAATCCCGTAGCCAACTCCAAGATTTCCATCAAGCAAAAGGCTTCAGGGAAACCAGTGGGTTGTGCTACAAACAAGAACATCCTCAACAACGTTGGATACCAAAACTGGTTCACTTCGAGGTTTACCCATACAACCTTCGAGGACGAAATGAAATGGTACAGCAACGAACCGACCCAGGGCAAGGAAGACTACTCTGTCTCGGATACCATGATGACATTCATGAAACAGCACAACATTGCGGTTCGAGGACACAACATTCTCTGGGACGATCCTCAGTTTCAACCAAGATGGGTCCCCTCTCTCGGGCCAAACGACCTTTCAGCAGCAGCCAACAAAAGGGTTAACTCAGTCATGACCAAATATAAGGGTCAAGTAATCGGTTGGGACGTTGTCAATGAGAATTTGCACTTTAATTTCTTAGAGAGTAAGCTTGGGCCAAGTGCTTCTTCCACCTTCTACAAAATGGCCTCCGGGATCGACTCGTCGGTACCTTTGTTTATGAATGAATACAATACCCTGGAGGAGAAGGGAGATACTGCAACAACACCAGCTAAATACCTTGCGAAACTAAAAGAAATTCAAAGTGTATTGGGGGGCAGTGCTAACCAAATGGCTATTGGCTTAGAGTGCCATTTTAACGTCCCAGACCTTCCTTACATAAGATCTTCTCTTGATACTCTGGCTGCCACCAAGTTGCCCATTTGGCTGACGGAAATAGATGTGAAGAGCAACCCCAATCAGGCAACGTTTTTGGAGCAAGTTTTGAGGGAAGGGCATGACCACCCTGGTGTTAGAGGGATGATAATATGGTCAGCCTGGAAACCAGAAGGATGTTACCACATGTGTTTGACAGATAATAATTTCAAGAACTTGGCAACCGGTGATGTTGTGGACAAGCTGTTGAAAGAATGGGGAATCACGGCCACTTTAGAAGCTCAAACCGACGCCCATGGTTTCTTTGAAGCCTCCCTTTTTCATGGAGAATATGAAGTGAAATTCAGTCATCCTGTTGATGCAGCCAATACTACATTGTCTCGGAGATTCAAGGTGGAACCTGCACATGAATCCCACGACCAAGTTATGCTCCTCCAAGTGTCTACGTGATGTATTCTGCCATTTTCCCTATTCAGTCGGTGTTAAGCTGCACCCAAGTTTTTGTTAAGCAAAAGTAATAATAGCATATTGCATTTTCTTTCAAATTTGTTTCATTTATATTGTTTTATCAATTTATGCCTATAAGCCACTGCAATTTACATAAAATCTTTGATCCAATTAAATAAGTGTTTAAAGAGAAAGCATTGAGTGGTCCACCGATAAAGAATGTTGTTTTTGTTAATTAAGTGACTTAAGTTTGAGCATCAAAATTTATATGTGCGTAAGTTTATGTTTCTTTACCGCTTTTTTTATTATATTATTTTTGATAAATTTATAAATATTGTTATTTTACAAGGAAGATATGAAATATTTCTCCAACCCACATTTTATATATGATAAAATTGAGTTATAATTAAATCTTTAATTAAACTGTTTAAAAGGATAAGGGAAAGTACCCGTTGCCATAATCAAACCTTCATAGTCCCTAAGGATGATTCCAGCGACTGGGGAATGGTGGGCAACATCGACACTAGCATCAAAATTAGCTTTGATTGTGCCGAAGGATAAAGTAAAGGCGGACCCGGGGTCGAATATTAGAAAGGATCAAAATATTGAATTTCAAAAATGAAAGGGCTTATTACATATTTAAACTTAAAATTCATAGGACAATGACTAATTTGTCTAAAATTTAAATTTATAATGACCTAAATTGTTATTGGACCAAAAAATTTGAAGATACATGCTCATTCTTCTTTAATTCAACTTAGAGATGTAATGAGCAGAGCATTCGATGAATTGTTAGTGAACCGTTCGTATAACGTTCGTTTATTAAGCTAAATAAGCGAATAAAAACAATTTTTTGTATGTTTAATAAACGAACGAACACAAACAAAAATATATTCCATTCGTTTATGTTCAAAAATAAAATCGTTTATAAGTGATCATTTATTTGGTTTTTTTATCAAATGGGGTAATTAATCAGTTCTTCAAATATGCTTCCGAGGCTACAAACAAAAAAGCCAAACAGCCGGCCATGTTGCAAATACAAAAGACAATACAGATGAAAGAAAAGGATGTAAATATGAGTATTATAAAGAGAGTTAAAATCTAATTATTAAATAAAAAAAGATGGAACCATTTCAAACTAAAGTCTGATTCAAGTCCTTCCTAATTCCTATGCTGGCTGGCTGGTATTATTGGACTGTTCCTCAAAAGCATGCATCCAGAAGACAGCAACAGCAGAGAGCAGCCAAACTGCAATACATAATATAATAATATGACTTTGACAATGACTACCACTCAATATTTTATACCAATTAAATATCAAAAAGTTACATGTAACATGATACAAATTTTTTAAAAATCTAAAAGTTACCAAAATATAAAGGTAAAGCAATTGTATATATTTATATTATATTTTTCCCATGATCTTGAAAAGCAAGTTAAGGAAAAATTATATTATAAATCCATTCTGATAATATTTATTAATTGAACTATAAGAGTAACAGTTCTATGATATAATTTTTTATGGTATGAGTTATGATATTAATGATTCTCATAATATTTTAATATTGAAATTAATTCATCAGCAACCTATCCCAACCTTAAATTTTCGAAGATTTGTCTTCAGTTGACTTTGACATATTCAGAAAAAGTACTATACACGCAGGGTTTTTATGGATGAACACCCATGTTTAAGAATCCGGTATATCTGTCCAAAAGGTAGATGTAATCAGGGACGGATATAGAAGTGTTGGGAGCAGTCGCAACTCTTAAAAATTTTAAATTTTTTATATTATATATATTTTTATTTTTTATTGATAATCTTATCGGGCACCCTTAAAATCTTCTGATCTTGTGATTTTACAATCCTACATTTTTAATAGAGCTTTTTGATAGTTGACACTCTTAACATGAAATTCTGCATCCGTCTCTCGAACTAATAACCAAACACCCTCCCACTAACTACCAAAGGATGATTATCCACGGCCGGGATATCCTCAGCAAGGGTATCCTCATGTTAAAATCCTTAGATTAGGAGATCTGACATATACCCTCCCTATATGGTAGATATACTCGTACAATTACACTAAACAACTAATCGTATACAATATAGAGAGAGAGAGAAAGAATGCTGACCAGCCTTCAAGGAAACCAGAACTGTTTTTGCTGAGGCGGCGGCTGAGCATATTGAGGAGGATATGCCTGAGGAGGATATGCCTGAGGAGGATAGCCTTGCTGAGGATATCCCGGCGGTGGATAAGCATCCTTTGGAGGATATCCTTCGGGTGGGTAACCTAAATTTCTCAATCACAAATAAAACATGAGAGAAGAAAATCCCGATCGGATCCGCCATACAATCGTAAAGCAGCAAAACCGAAAAACGTAAAAAGAAATCAAGAAGTGAAGGATGAGGCGTGGTTGACCTTGAGGAGGAGGAACGCCAACAGGAGGCTGTTGCTGATTGTAGTAACTCATATTTTGGTGATCCATTGTTGAGAAACAGTGATTCTTGCTGCACGATCTGAATTTCTTTTGACCAAAACTTTACGGCGGAGAGGAGAGTTGGGGCAGAAGAAGCGGTTGGGTAGAGCCGTAGAGGTTGGATTATATAGTGGATTTTTCTTACTATGTTAAGATGTGTATGCGTCTCCTCTCTGCTCAAACTTAACGGCTAAGGCAGCGTGTGAGATACTTCCCAACCTTCTTTGTGGGCCACCACTTCAAGTTTTTAAATCAAATTCAAATTTGATAAGTTGCTTTTATTTTAAAAATAGACTTAATGGCCCTGTTAGCCCTAAAATATATACTTTGTATCTAATTTTCCCTTAAAGAATTTTCAAAATTTCATCCTTTAAATTAAAAATTATTACTTCATATACTTCAACTGTTAAACTTCGTTGTAAAAAAAATCGTTGACCAATAAGAAACATCACGTTAATGTATAATTTTAAATTTCTAATTTTTATTTAATTTAATCTTTAAAATTTTTTAATAAAAAATAAATATAATATTATAAAATTTCCCCATTTTCCCTCGTTTCTTCCTCATTTTTTCTAAACTCATCATCATCTTCTTTAAGCCATTATCAGTCATCGAAAGCAACATCGCCCGATTACTTTTCGTGACAAAATTAATACCAAAACATTTCGTTTCTCTTTATTTATCAAGTTCCCTCCATAGATTTGTTTATGGAGTATCAAAAAGGGGACGATAATCAAGCTAAAAGCTTAGAATCTTCTTCGTGAATCTACTTTGTAACATCTCAAAATTCGGGCAAGAAATTTTGAGCATTTGAATTGGACCGGTTTGGAATTTAAGAACTCGACTAATTGACTAAGTCCAGGTAAATAATATTGGATTTTTAATGAATTTAAAAATTAATAAACTGATATGTAAATAATTTGGGCTATTTAACAATTATGTTAAATAATGAGAATTTAATTGAAAGAGTTTTAAAAATGTCTGATTTGGATTTTTAATGTGAAGGGTGATTATTTTATTAATGTTTTATAATAATTTTTGGTGAGTAAATTTAAAAAATCACAAACCAAAAATCTTTAAGGAACAATTTACCTTCGTTATGTTTTTAATGATTTTTTTCTTCTCATTTTAACAAAAATATCACGACGGTTATCTCTTCCATGTAGTCATCGTATATCCCACGGGAGAAGCAAACCTGTTGAAGTCGTTCTAATTCCAATATGTGCACAAAGTCATCAATATCAATACATGATATAAGTGGTTTGTCCAAATCAACCATGATTGCTAAGATCGGACAATCACATGAAATGAAAATTTTCCTGAGGTCGAAAAATGCCTACTCCAAAGTTCACATTCAAATAGCTACCATATGGACCATCCGTAAGGATTATAGGATAGTCTCGAGGATATTCCAATTGAATCGAATCGAGAAGTAATTATTTTTACGGCCAATTAACTGAGTTTCTCCTGATGGTCTCTACATTGCATGAATCCTAGACAGGAGAGTACAATATCCAATCAAACGTCCCAGAAGTCGAACGATAATCACATTTATCAAGCTTTTGTCAATTCGATCATAAACACACTTAGAGAATTTGATCATCGGAAATGATCTTGACCGATCTATTGAAGGTGAACGGTAAACAGAAAAGAAGAAGAAGATGACCGGAGAAGAAGAAGAGAGGCGGAGAGAAACGAAAGATCGAAGAGCTAGGGATTTTAGAAGAAAGGGGAAAAAACAATGTTGGCCGGTCAAAACAAGATGATGGGCCTGTGCCACTTCAAGTGGTTTATATAACCCAACGGGTTATAACCAACTGATACCAATAGAGCCCAGTCAGTTACACCACACGGGTCATGAGATGGGCCATAGCAGACCCCACATCTGTTAATTGGTTAAACAAATATAACCAATTTATAACAGAAAAATTAACAGACTTGACTTCAATTCAATATTCACTCTGCTTCATCAGGATCTTGAGCCGATTTAACAATCTTCAATATTCACTCTGCTTCATCAAGTTCTTGAACAGATCTAGTGGACCAGATATTTAATTGAGCCCGTAGTTCTTGAAACCTTGCCACTGCCAATGGTTTTGTAAGAACATCAGCAGTTTGATGATGAGCAGGAACATAGTTGACTTCGAGTTGCTTAGTCAAGACTCTTTCACGAACAAAATGCAGATCCAAGTCTACATGCTTAGTTTTTGCATGAAGAACCGGATTTGCGGCCATAGCCACAGCACTGGTGTTATCACACCATATCTTTGGACACTCGTTTAGTTCAACACACATGTCGCTTAGAATCGATTTGATCCACAAAACCTCACAAGCTGCATCCGCAAGGCTACGATATTCAGCCTCGGCTGTGGATCGAGAAACCGATCTCTGTTTCCGAGAACTCCAAGAAAGAAGATGTGCTCCAAGATAGATACAATATCCAGATACAGAACGTCGATCATCTATGTCTCCTCCCCAATCAGCATCAGAATAGGTTTGAAGAGTGATTAGATCCTTTTGACATGGAAACCATAGCCCATATTCGGCAGTTCCCTTGAGATACCTTAAGATACGCTTCACTGCCGCCCAATGTGCATCCTTTGGAGCTTGCATAAACTATGCTACTTTACTCACAGCATATGCAACGTCTGGTCGCGTGTGACAGATATATAATAAAGCCCCTACAGTGCTTCTATACTTGACAGCATCAACATCCTCAACACCATCATTTTTACTTAGTTTAGGAGACACAACAATAGGGGTATCAACAGGACGTGTACTGGACATATCATTCTTAGCTAGAAGTTCTTTAACATACTTCTTCTGAGTAAGAAACAAACCATGATCATTTCTAATAGCCTCTATACCAAGAAAATACTGAACCAACCCCAAATCCTTAAGAGAAAACTGTTCATGTAAGGTTTGAATAATATCCTTAATACTAGATTCAGAACTGCCGGTTATAAGTATATCATCCACATAAACTACTAGATATACCACCACATCAGCATCAGTCTTGACAAATAAAGAAGTATCAGCACGTGAAGAAACAAAACCAATTGAACAGAGGAAATTTCGAAGCTTACCGAACCAGTTTCGTGGCGCCTGACGGAGACCATAGAGAGCCTTTTTTAGCTTGCAAACAAGAGCACGACCATCAGATCCACGTTTCTCAAAACCAGCAGGTTGTGTCATATATACGTCTTCATCAAGATCACCCTTGAGAAACGCGTTGTTAACATCAACTTGATGAATCTTCCAATTATTCGAAACAGCCACAGATAACAACACATTCACCGTGAAAAAACGTACAACAGGGCTAAAGGTTTCGAAAAAATCAAACCCTGGCTCTTGAGAGTAGCCCTTGGCTACGAGCCGTGCCTTATACTTGTTGATTGTGCCATCAGAATTGCGCTTAATTTTAAACAACCACTTCGACCCTACTGCCTTTCGATCTGCAGGAAGGGGAACCAGCTCCCACGTATTATTTTGAAGAAGTGTGTCATACTCAGCAAGAGCAGCAGCACACCACTGCGGATCCTTCATTGCCTCATGTATACTCGAAGGCACTTCATCATGCTGAGTCAGTAAAACTTTGGGCTTAAAAATGCCGGCTTTGCTGCGTGTGGTCATCGAGTGAGCATTGGAAGCATGAGCTTTACGAACAGCAGACTCAGGGCAAGCAAAAGCACTACATCTAGAAGTGGG
Source organism: Hibiscus tridactylites (assembly GCA_958450335.1). Lineage (NCBI taxonomy): Eukaryota > Viridiplantae > Streptophyta > Magnoliopsida > Malvales > Malvaceae > Hibiscus > Hibiscus tridactylites. The sequence goes on from OY288273.1 coordinate 8,822,402, forward strand.
AGCAGTCGAAGGAGGGACATTGAACACAGTCTCTGCATGAGAACAATCAGTGGGACATGAACTAGGGACATGGGAGGGGTCAGCACCTTGAACAAGCCTCACATCAGATATGGAAGAAGTAGCTGCACCTATATCTTGTCTGACTGCAGATGTAGTTGCACAAGGAGCAAGCAACTCATCACTAACTTCTGCTGCAACAGGGGAAACAGGATGTTCAGCTGATATACCAGAGGAATCACCAGGAACATCTGGAGCAGGATATGAAGCAACACCAGGCCCTTCTTCATCAAGAGCAGCAGCTTGCTCAGAGGGAACATTAGGGGAATCAGAATTAGGAGCAGACGAAACTGGACCTTGAGCTGGATGAACACCAGTACCGTCTGGATCAGATACATGCTCGACAGAAACTTGTGCTGAAGGAACACCAGTACCCTCTGGATCAGATACATGCTCTACAGAGGCTGAAGGAATACCAAATGAGGTGGCACGTGAAGGAAGAGGAAATGCATGTGAGGAGTGATCAGTGCAGGCAGCTGTAACACACTTCTTAGATGCAGCAGCAAAAGGAAAGTCTGCTTCATCAAACTTTACGTGCCTCGAAATAAACACTCGTCCATTCTCATCCAAGCACTGGTACCCGTGATGCTTTGGAGAATAGCCTAGGAACACACATGGCTTCGAACGAAAGTCGAACTTGTGCTTATTATAGGCACGTAAACAGGGAAAACATTTAGAGCCAAAGACACGCAAAAATTGATAATCAGGCACCCTTCCATATAACAACTGATGAGGGGACACACCACCAAGGTTCACTGAAGGCAAACGATTGAGTAAGTAAACAGAGCTCAGCACAGCATAAGACCAAAAAGAAAAAGGCATTGAAGCTTGTGCTAGGAGAGTTAAAGCAGTATCAACTATACTTCTATGTTTGCGTTCCACAACACCGTTTTGTTGTGAAGTGTGTGGGCAAGTATATCTATGTTGTATACCCATTCGAGCAAGCGTACTATCTAAAGCTTGAAATTCCCCCCATTGTCAGTTTGAAGAGCAACAATACTAGCGGAGAATTGATTTTTTACAAGAGCAGAGAACATAGTAAAGGCAGCAGTAACCTCAGTTTTATTACGCAGCAAATATACCCAACAGTTGCGGCTATACAAGTCAACAAAGGAGACATAGTAACTAAACCCTGAAGACCTAATAGGGGCAGGTCCCCAGACATCGGCCTCAACCAACTCAAACGGCTTATTGTAGACTGTAGATGAGGAAGTAAAAGGTAAATTGTGACTTTTACCTAGTTGACACGCAGTACATACAGACAAATTGTCAACAGACATGTTCTTATTTAATATGAGACTAACAGTACGAGCAGAGGGGTGTCCTAAACGTCTATGCCATAGCCAGTACACAGACTCATCATTATTAAAAGAAGCATGAGTAGTATGATAAACCAAACCAGTAGTAGTAGAAGCAGCATTCCCAAAACAATAAAGCCCATCCTCCAACCTGCCTTGAAGCAAGATAGAACTTGTACTTTCATCCTTCACACAACAGGTATTCGAGTGAAATTCAAAGTACACATCATTGTCTTTAGTAAAACGTGACACAGACATTAAATTTCTAGTTATATCAGGCACATGTAGCAGATATTCCAGATTCAAAACACGAGAACAAGAAGAGGTAGGAATAGAAGTTCTACCTATCTGAGCAATATCCAAGGTAGATCCATCACCAAGTATGACCTTCCCGTTACCCATATATTGCTTCCCGTTGCCAATAGCGTGAGAGTCACCAGTGACGTGATGTGTGGCCCCTGAATCAGGGTACCATTTAGCATCCAAAGCAATTGAACCGGACGCCACAAGTGTGTTGATATGAACTGTGTCACTGGAGACATCAAGACCAGCACCTTCAGAACCTGTAGCAACACCAACAAACGGTTCATAACACACATCAGGATTGTCATTCGAAAACTGGCAAACATTAGCCTGAGAATGAATTGCAGAGGAAGAATTCTGTGAGGAACTTTGAGTAGACAAGCCCTTGAAGTTCTGATTGAAGCGATTCCAACACCGGTCGGCAAGGTGCCCGAGCTTGCCGCACAGTTGACATTGCGGTCGACGACCACGAGACCGATTACCAGACTGATTACTATTAAACTGATTCCCACCAGACTGATTACCATTAAACTAATTCCCACCAGACTGATTACCACTAAACTGATTCCCACTGAACTGATTGCTATTGGAATGATTCCCACTGGGCTGAGACTGAGAATTAGCAAACACCTGAGACGCATTCTGACGAGATCCAGTATTAACATAGGTGCTTCGTGTCATGTTAATTCCCACTGGCAAACGCATTGGATCTGTAACTCGTGACTCGGCATCCATAAGCATAGAGACCGCAGCATCAAGAGTGTAGATCTCTCGACTCATTGTGATGGCAGCAATAAACGACTCGTACTCCGGAGGAAGACCGTTGAGAACTGTTGCAACCTTCTCTACCTCAGCAATCGGACTCCCACACGTAGCAAGCAGATCACAGAGTTCCTTGATTTGCATAGTATATTCACGCATAGTGAGACTGCCTATTTTCATTGATCTTAACCGGCAGTGTAGATTCATGATATTCGTTGTTGAAAGCTTTGAATACAGCTGTACAACTGTATTCCAAATCGCGGCAGAGGACTCAGCTCCGACAAGCTGTGGAAGAATTCCTGGACTAATGGTTGACAGAAGCCAGGACGCCAATGAGTTGTCCTCCTTCTTGAAACGGCGAAAAGCAGGACTCAATGTTTTGTTACCTGCAGCATCCGTGACGAACCACGTTGGTATCGGCGTCAACTCGTCAAGATAATCTTCAAGCTCGTGACCTCTGACCATCAAGAGAACCTGCTGCTTCCATAGCAAATAATTCGTATCGTCGAGCCGAACGCTGATATGCTTATTAGCGAAGAGTTGACCTGAGTCACCGGCAATCTGAGTTTGACTGTTGTCACCGGACATCATCTCAGTGGTTTCTTCAGCTTGAGGCATGTCTGCAATCTTCGACAGATTGAATCTTCACAAAAGGAACGAGGCGAACGGATTTTTCAGAACTCACAGGTCGGAGCGACTAGCTCTGATACCATATTGAAGGTGAACGGTAAATAGAAAAGAAGAAGAAGATGACCGGAGAAGAAGAAGAGAGGCGGAGAGAAACGAAAGATCGAAGAGCTAGGGATTTTAGAAGAAAGGGGAAAAACAATGTTGGCCGGTCAAAACAAGATGATGGGCCTGTGCCACTTCAAGTGGTTTATATAACCCAACGGGTTATAACCAACTGATATCAATAGAGCCCAGTCAGTTACACCACACGGGTCATGAGATGGGCCATAGCAGACCCCACATCTGTTAATTGGTTAAACAAATATAACCAATTTATAACAGAAAAATTAACAGACTTGACTTCAATTCAATACGATCAATCACATAGTCCTGTTAAACCAATAGTTTTGATTTTTGATATAATAAAGGTTTTTAATTTGATAAATTATTTTAAATAAATTTTTATGATAAATGAGATTACTCACAACTTTTAAGTTGACAAAGCCGTAAAATTGACTTGTTTTAATAAGTTAAAATATTTTTTTGACAAATCTTAATTCTAATCCTATTTAGAGAGGAGGAAAATGTGAATTCTAAAGGGAAGGAAGAGGTGTTCCTAGTGGGTCTAGAACCTATAGCCTAAGGGAAATGAGGGAACAAAGATTAGCAGCTTGACTAACCAGCTTAAGAAAAATTCATTTTTTTATCGTTGAAAAATCACAAATTGAAGTCGGGATGAGAATTATACTCTTTTTTACTATAAAATGAGCTTACTTAGAGCATATTAGGTAACCAGGTTTATTCTAATCCACTAGATATGATCTTAGCTTTTCAACATGATGATTATATTGTCCGAGGGCTAACGTTATTATTTGAATTAATTCATTCTCTTTTCACCAAAAAAAATAATGGAAAAAAATAAATCTATAAATTTATATTTTAAAAATGATAATGTTAATGTTGGTAAATTTATTGTCGTAAAACAACATAATTAGTACTGAAAAAATAATATATAAGTTAAAGAATTGGAAAGAATAAATTTATTATTGTGTTGTGTAGTCACTGCCATAAAAACATTTACGTCTGAATGGTGTAATTCTAAAAATGAATGTTGCCTCCCTAGGTTAACACAATCTTTTTTTTTTGATCAAAGAGACTTTCATTGGATTAAAGGAAACCATACAAGACAAACAGGATGAAAACAAACAAAAACACATGCCAGACATGCACACACCCAAGCAAACCACGCATCGGCCTTGCAATGCCAACCAACAGTGTCAACAAAAACCAACCAATCCGACCAGCCACCTTAAGGGTGGCCAGATAAAAGAAAAGAAAGACAGCCCTAACTTCGAAAACACTCTGAAGGCAACCCTGAACGGGCGAGAGAACAACAAACATAACAACAAGAAGGGCCATGCAATGCCAAGCATTAAACTTAAAAAACTCAAGGTAAAACCAACCCGCCAGCAGCCATGGATCAAACATCAGCAACCAACAAAGGATAACAGCAGACCGCTCGGACATTCCACCAAAGCAGATCGAAAAACAAACTGGAGAACCCAGGTAGACACTTCCATCGGCCAAGCCGTGGATCGTGTTTCCTAAAACAACGAAGCCAGAACGATACTGGAGAAAGCACAGAGACCATAAACTCTTCTCGGGGACAGTAGTCGTGCCTGAGAGCTCTATCCATAGGCAGGCTTCCAACGCAAATACGTTGATCCTTATCAAGGCACTATCTGCTGTGTCCCAAATATGAGGAGAAAATGAGAACACCAAGCCTTCTCCCAATCCTGGTTCATCGAGACCAAAGAAACAAAACCGAACAAAGATGGAAAACCGATCACAAGTAGGCCACTTATCATCCGTTGATTGCAGACCTGGGATTATATCATTCACCGATAAAAAACGGGATTTATACGACTGAACGGGGCCACCAGGATCCCACCTAAATCTACTTGCAGACGCTTCCCTAGATCCTTCAGATCTCCAAGAACCACAAACTTCATCAGATCCATAATTCACGGCAAGAAAGAACTTAAAATGGAAATCTTTGGGCCAGAAACCCCAAGAACCGGACAAATTAAGCTGAAAACGGAAAGGGCCCACACAGGGAAAAGACAAGACATAAATTTCAGATCCTTTCAAGATGGAAGAAGACAGTTTTACCCTTGACCTCATCAACCCTTCTCTGTGGACCTCCATGTCGGTTTCCGACGAACCCGCGGACTCAGCAGCCAGACGCCGTCCGACCAGACAACTTTGAGGGGATCGACTCCATTGTGAATTGGGAACACTATCAGAGACTCTAACAGAGAGTGCCAAGCTCGGACGCCGTCTTGCCTCGCTTCCGGCTCTGACGCCGGCAAGATCGTCACATGCATGAACTGCGGAACGACTCTCGTGGGAAAGGAAAAGGAAACCGAAATCTGAGACGCAAAAATCCGAAGATCCGCTTTCGGAATGCAGATCGACTTTGGATCTACAGCGGGAAGACCCCCTGGAAGACAGGGATGGAAATCGTTGGTGAGAAACCGGACCACAACCCGCTCTCGCTCCGGTGAGGGCGGAGACCACACGACCACACTCCTTCCATTCCAAACCAGCCGCGACAAAGAGCCCTCAGGAAACCACGAAGATAGGGGAGTGTTCTCGGATGCGTCACCGTCGAAGGAGTATCCGCCGGCGTTAGCAAAACCGCCCGCCAACCCTCCGAACGCCTGCCGGTTCGGAATCACAACAAGCCTAAAGACGAGCCTAGGGTTTTCTCGGGAGGGAATTTTGGAGCAGGCGCGTGAGGCGCGTTCCATGTAACCGTCCTTCTTCTTGTTGACTTTGCTGGTAACACAATCTTCTTAAATGAGCGTTGCCCTCCCCCCAAGATTAACACAATTTTCCTAATTTCGTACTTTCGCGCACCTGAAAAAAAAAAGTAAAACTCAAAAACGATTTAGGTGTGTAAAAATGAGAAGCATAAAGTTTTTTATAGTGAAAAAATGAAGGTCAAATTTGCTTAACAAATATAGATTTAAAAACCGAAAATCACTTTCAACCACACAAATTATAACCACACAGATAGGATAAATGTTTTAAAATTTGAATTTTAAATTTTGATTAAAAATTCTTTTTAAATACAAAAAATTTAATAATCGAAATAAAAACTGTGAGGATGAATCAAAGAAGATACACACGTAGACATATCATGAACACGTATTAACACGAAGTGAGCTAAGTCAAACCAGTTGGTCAATGCGCGCTTGTGAGTTAGGACTAGCCTAAGTTTTACTACTCAAGGTGAGTATGGACAAAAGTGTTTATATAAAGTCTTTTCTAAGCTAGTATCTTATTAATGTGTGAGAAACTTTTTGCATTACTATAATTTTGCCAACAATTAAAAAAAGGTAAACTACCGTAGAAGTCACCTCTCTTTATACTAAGTATAAAATTAGTCCTCAAATTTAAAAAATAATTAGTAAGGTCCTAAACGTTTTCGGGTGTAAAAAGTTGGTCACTTTGCCGTTTAGACCCGTTAACTTTTAACAGGTAGCTGACATGGCTCTTATAATAATTATAATTAATTCCACGTGTATTTCTACTTGGACCCTAAATCCCTGCACCCCTAATAATTGTGGTCTGAAAATTCAAGAGGAGAAGATATCTAGAAAATTATAAACTTTCCCCAACCCATCCCTTTTCTCATCATCCCGTTCAACTCCGGTGAACCTCTCTATGGTCGTATGTGGCGTGCACCGCCACCATCGGTGTGACCACCTCGCCCTTCCGGTCAAAAACTTGGTCACCGTTTACCCTCATCAATCGTCGTTCATGGAAAATCAGTGACAAACCGTTTGGCTCGCTCTGTCTCTGATCTCCTTCACCGCCGGTCCGTGGCCATCACCGCCGCCACCATCTGATGCGTCGTTGCACCCAAACCCATGAACCACTTACTGTGAAATCCCGTCATCTACCGTAGAGATCGCCTGAAAGTTTCTGCGAAAGAGGCTTAGTTTTTCCGATCTGTTTCTGATTAATTTCTACATGTGTTTCTCAAGCGGCGCTTCGAGACAAGGATAAGGAGCGCGAAATGCTTAAGAGAAAGAAGCAGAGCATGCTTGGTGAGCGAGCCGCCAAGGATAAAATGGTTGCTGATTTCATGCTCTTCATTCAAGCAATAGAGAAAAACGACACGGAAACGACCAGAAAATTTGACGAGAAGGCAATGAAGAGTACTATTCTCTCCATGATGAAAGATGGCGGAGGTCACAATGGAAGATTTGCCGCTGATAACGGTGGAAAGGAAGCATGAAAACCAACTTTACAATTGCTTTCCTGGAATGAAAAACCAACGTGTTATGTTTTATGCTTTCAATCGTGTTTTGTTTTGTTTTTCCTTCTTTTCCCTGATGTCGTCAAGTGTCACCTCTCTCCTGCGTTGACTTTTCCCTTGTTCTTGTGTTTGTGGGGATGGTGGTGGTGGCCTTTTTTGTTTTCAAAGAGCTTTGCCTGATGCTCTGATTAAGTATGGGTCGCCTTGATGCCCCTGTTGGTTCCGTTGTTTAGGCCGGTTGGCCAGTTTCGATGTGATATAACTTTGTATCCCTTCAATTTAATGAAATCTTTTGTTGTTTTCAATTTATATATAGTTTTGAATTTGATTAGATATGTAGAGACCTATGCCTAATGCGTTGATATGGACTGAGATATTTAATAAGATCGGAGCTAACAATTATCTATGGAAGAGAGGTTGCCGTCGGAAGAGAGGTTGGTGGCCGTTTTAATGGCGAATGAGCTTGAGGTGACGGAGGTGGAGGTTGTCGTCGGAAGAGAGGTTGGTGGCTGCTTTAATGGCGGACCAACGTGAATCCCATTTGCGGTGGTGGCGGGGTGTGATATTGGTGGTGGTGGTGGTGGAAGAGGTAATGGCGGACCAACGTGGATTTCATTTGCGTTTTTTATGCTTTATCCACGTGGCAATACACGTGGAATTAACTATAATTATTATAAGAGCCACATCAGTTACCCGTTAAGAATTAATGGCTCTAAACGGCAAAGTGACCAACTCTTTACACCCCGATAACGTTTGAGACCTTACTGGTCATTTTCTAGTATAAACATAGGTGACTTCTGCAATAGTTTATCCATTAAATTTTTTTGTTGAAACCAATTATTGATGAGTAACATGGGATGAAAGTTGTGACATTTCTAGTTATTAACCCCTTCTAATTTGAGCAGAAAATTATAATAAACAGTGGTCAGAATTGAGGCAATATGTTGAAAGAAGAACGGAGGCCTTGTATGGTGATCGATATGGAGAGATGAGAGAATTCATTCCGAGAAATTTTTTAGAAAAACAATTGCGATTGTAGGTATCGAAGTATTAAAAATGTCAAAATCATTACATAACGGTTGCTGTTACGTTACACAATGATGCATGTAATGTAAGAATGTGGTAATATATAATTACTTCTCCTAATATGTTTTCCAGGCTATAAACATAAAAGCCAGACAGCAGGCCATGATGCAAATACAAAAGGAGAATACAGATGAGAAAAGGATGTAATAAGACTATTATAACAAGAGTTGAAATCTAGTTATTAAATAAAATAAGATGGAACCATTTCAAACTAAACACTGGTGGCTGCCCGGCATTGAACCGTTATTCAAAAGCATGCATCCAGAAGACAGCAACAGCAGAGAGCCGCCAAACTGCAACACATAAAACATTTTCACACCGTAATCAATACAGTCTATGCTATATAATAAAATAATATGACTACGAATATTTTTTTAATAGTCTAAAAGTACTTAAAAAATAATAAAATCTTGAAAACCATTCTTTCACTACGACTCAAAATTTTATACCTTTAACAACTAATCGTATACAATATACAATAGAGAGAGAGAGAGTGCTGACCAGCCTTCAAGGAAACCAGAACTCTGTTTTTGCTGAGGCGGCGGCTGAGCATATTGAGGAGGATATGCCTGAGGAGGATAACCTTGAGGAGGATATGCCTGAGGAGGATAGCCTTGCTGAGGATATCCCGGCGGTGGATAAGCATCCTTTGTAGGATATCCTTCGGGTGGGTAACCTAAATTTCTCAATCACAAATAAAACATGAGAAAAAGAAAATCCCCATCACATCCGCTATACAATCGTAAAGCAGCAAAACCGAAAAACATAAAAAGAAATAAGAGAGTGAAGGTTGACCTTGAGGAGGAGGAACGCCAACAGGAGGCTGTTGTTGATTGTAGTAACTCATATTTTGGTGATCCATACTTCCGAAACAATGATTCTTGCCGCGGAATCTGATTTTCTTTTGCCGAAAACTTTATGGGAGAGTTGGGGCAGGAGAAACAGTAGGGTAGAGGTTGGATTATGTAGTTGGTTTTTCTGCTCAAAATTAACCGCTGAGGCAGCGCGTCGGATACATCTCAACCTCCTTTCTGGGCCACCACTTTAATGTTTTCAAATCAATATTCAACTTAAAATTAGGTCAAATTTAATATGTTGCTTTTATTATGAAAAATAATGAATTATTAAAAGGGTAAACTAGGTCAACGCTCTCTTTAGTTTCATAAATGTTTACTTTTGACAAGTTTAATTTAAAAAATAACATTTTCGTCACTTACGTTACCGTTTTATAATACTTTTTTCATTGAAACGTTAAATATCGTTAGTGCGATGATGTGATATGTTGGTAAAAATGTCAGTTTTTAATTTAATACTTTAATTTTAGATAAGATATTAATTTGACCTTACAATTTGGATAAATTATAAATTGAACGTTTGAATTTTAGATAAAATATAAATTTAAACCTTTAATCCAACAAAAGTATCCCGTCGTCGGTCGTCTCTCACCACCCCTTTAGTCGTCATCGACCGATGACCATTGGACCTTAAAGTTTTTACTTCATTCCCTTTGTGTTTTCTAAACACAAATTTGATGTGTGTTTCGTACAAAAATGCTTCAAAGCCCATAAATTCCATGTCTTGTTTGACAAACAAATATACATCCAAAAATAAAAAATCAAAAACTTCTAGAAAGCTACTCCATTTATATTTTTATTAAATTTTATCATTTTCAGCGAATTTTGTGATTTTTGATATATATATATATATATATATTTACCGACTTTTTATTATTATTTTATATTTATTTTTAATTGAAACAAATATAAGTATATTGATATATTAAATGATTGAAAATAAAGATAATATATAATTTTACAGATGGTTTCTTAACTAGTTTTTTAGTCAGGTGCCGTGTTGCTTGCAGAGATGAAGAGGTTGTTCAAAAAGCCTATTAATACATCTTGTTGTAACATTTAGGTTAATTTTGGCCCATTGGTTTGTTGTACCACTTTTCACGTCTCTTATTTTGGTTCGATCCCTCTATTCTATAATTTTTAAATTCATTTACTTTCAATTAAAAGTTTGTGTGTGTGTTATCATCTAATTAGAGAAAAAAAAGTCAAATTGAAAGAATGTGTATATGGTTTAAATTTAATGGTTTTTTTAATTATAACTAAATTAATTGAATGTATAAATATTTAGAGTTAACTCTGTTATTATACAAATTTTTGTAACTGCCACATCACTTATTTAAGACAGTTAACGACATAACAACTATCTTATAACAAAAATTAAAATTTAATGCTCATTATATAACTTTTAAAAATTTAATTACCATTTATGTACTTTACATATACAATTGAATATTTCTCACAAAATATATTACAAGAAAATGCCAACCGCTTAAAATATCACACCAAAAATATATATTAAAAATGAAAATAAATATTGGGAATCATAAGAGTCGATAAAATGGTAATATATACCTGAGGTAGCTTTCTAAAATTGTTTGTTATTTTTAATTATCAATTAAGATAACGTATATATGAAGTTTGGCGCACTTTTTTTTGATAAAACAAACAATCAGATCCGCATTCAGTATAAAAATGCGTAAACTTGAAATTTTGAAGTCTGATGGACATCGTTGACGATAGTCGATGGTGGTCAATGATGACAGAAAGCGGTGGTGAACAACGACAGGCGGTAAGAAATTTAGTTGAACACAATAATTAACTTGATATTTTATCTAAATTTTAAGGGATAAATTAAAAATTAATAATTTTTATTAATGTAGCACGTCATCTAATTAATTATATTTATTTTATCAATGACCAAAACGTTATAAACCATAACATAAATACTAAAAATTTGCTTTTAAAAATTTAGTGAGCATTAAAATATAAATTTTGTTACAAAATGGACATCATGAATTTTTACATTTGACACCTTAATTATAATTAACATTTTTATTTTTGTGTTTTTTTTTTCAAAATCTCCAAACAACAATTCCATCAATAAATAAATTTAACATATATATGAAAATTATAATTATAATTCGTTTAGAAAAACTGGAATTGGCATATTAGGGGCTTCGCCGGTGTAGTGACAACATAGAGCATGGTGTGGTGACAACATGAGTATGACCACTTAACCTTAACGATTATCCAAGAGCAATCAATAAATTCTGATAAACAATATTTTTGAATGGTGAAAGAAGATTACTTAGATGGCGGAAATGCGTAGTCTTTGGTTGCTTCAAAGGTTTTTAGGCTTAGTTAAGTTGAAAAAGAATGAGTGTCGCCTTACTCTCTATTGCATTATTCTTTATAAGAGTTTGGATAGGTGTTGATGGCATGTATAATGATTAGACGTCATAGGATGTGATGATTTAGGTCGTTTTGTCATCAAAGAGGGTTACATAAATTGTCATGTGGTACGGGATAACGTGCTTTAACCGTTGGGCTCTACTATTAATAAGCTTTTGTTAATAATCGCTCGCATATTATATTTTTAAAAAGTAGCGGATGGCTGTCTGCACGTCTAAGAGATTCACACAGTAGAAGTTTACATAGACTAACACTTGTTCCTAAATGAAAGAAGGTTATAAAACAGCATTCGTGAACTTAGGTATTGAAGCGGGTCTTAGAGTGGTCGGTGTATTTGTGTTTTTGATGTTAATTGAAATTTAAATGCAAACAACTATAATCAACTAGAAAGCTAAACGTCAAAATAAAAGAATATTCTAGAAATAGGATATGAAATGTAGGCCTTAAGAAACATATTAAAACTGACTTAGGCTCGGGTCACAAAGACTATTCTTTCTACACCCTAATAGACGTAACAGACTTGACATGGACTGATTTTAGTTTCAGGCTTTCAGCTATGCCCACTTTGAGATTTGTTAATTTAGTCATTAATTTTTTTCTTAATTTAGAGTGTAAATTTTAATTTTTGTTCAATTCAGCTCTTTAATTTCAGTAATCTAAGTTTCTACACTTTAATTTTTGTACTTTTATTTTAATTCTATTTGATTTAGTCCTTTGTGTTATTTAAATTTATATAAATTCCATTCGACCTTCACTTTTCTTTGAAATACAATTTTATTACCATGTTAAATTACTGTAACTAAATCATAATTCAAATTTAAAAATATATTTGATTTTGCTAAAGAAGTAATCATATTTATGTTAACAAATAGAGCTATTAATTCTCCCTACAGTATTAAGCTGCCTTCCCCTAAGCTTCATATGCACAATTTTCAATTATCTGCTGCACAATCTCTATGACCATATGCTGAACTGAACATCTCGGAATTGCAAAAAAGAAGAAGAAGAAGAAGACGGTTTTGAATAACTCAGAGTTTAAGTTCTGATGGGTTAGAATACTTCAACTTTATCAGAAAAGGAAAAGGAATAAAGGGTTTGTTCCGTATGCATTTAATTATGTTGACTTAATTGCTGAAATATCATGATTTGAGCAGCTTCAGCTGGGATTTTCTCTTTTCATGGGCCTCTTAGTACCTCAATTTTCAACCAGTAATGTATCTACTAGTTTCCGGCCATGGCCCTGTTAACACTCCTACATGCGTCAGTGGGCTACATTTCAATGCATATGCTACCCCGAACAACAGATTTATCCATTGTCTTTTTTTTTTTACAAATTAGTATATGTTCATATATATTCTTAATTCTTTGGCAATGTACACACTTTATCTATAAAGTGATTGAACTCGGGTCTTGTAAGATGAACATCATCCACTTTTTTTACTTAGAACACTCATTGAATTCTTATCGATTGTCTTTTTTTAAACATGTTCCCGTTGAAACGAATATGACAAATGATTCTTATTTTCTTTATGGCTTTGCAGTTGAACAATGTTATGAAAGTGATAATTTCATCCCCAGAAACAGTGGCAATCATAGTCGCTTTCTTCAAGGATTGTACCCATGGTTACGGACATTGCTCTGTTCGGAGAGATTGTGGAAGGCTTTGGTGATTGGTAGGAAAAGTTCAAGTCTTCCGGCACAGATACAAGGACCGGAGAATATAAATAGAACTAAAATATTTGTTAACATAAATATAAAATTTCAATTAAAAATAGAGTAACAACTAAAAAATAATATGATTACATGTTCGCGAACATAAGCGACTAAGTGTAAATAAGTGATCAATGCTTATTTACAACGATATAAATAAATGATCAATGCTTATTTACAATTGTGTAAATATTTTTTTTTTATTGTTATTTATAACGATATATTTCATTGGATATTAGTTTCAATGACTAGTTTTTTTTGTTGTTGCTTATTTTAGATACCATAAGAAATTATCACTTATTCAACAACTTGAACTTTATTTTACTCAATCTAGTCTTATTCAAAATTTATAGTTAATTTGAGTTTGCCTCTTCTAAGAAATCTTTCACCAATCTTTTTAATACACACAATATTCTTCTTTCATATATAATGTACTAAACGAGGCGTTAAAGTACACTGTCCATAATTTATTTTGTAAATTATAAATAGTGATTGCAGATATAATATACATTTTATATATTAATATGCTGAAATTCAAATATATGAGATATTGTTTTCATATCCCTAAAAATATATGAGATATAATATACATTTCATAGATTAATGTGTTGAACTACACCATAAAGGGTATATATCATCCATTCAAACCTACTTAAGAAACCTAAACAATTCGTTAATAGTGCATAAAAATATTTTTAAAATTATTTAAAGGTTTGTATGACCTTGTTAATTCTGTTCAAGAATATAAAAAAAATCTTCAATAATATGTACATATTAGATGATTTCTTATTATAACATTAATATGAAGGGTAAACCACATAAATGACTACCATACTATAATTTTAGTCTCGATTTGATCACTATACTCTTTTTGAAGCAATCAGACAACTCAATTATTAAAATGGACTCAATATGACCGTCTGCTGTTAGAACCTAACAGAGGGAGTGATGTGGTAGTAAAATTTTGTATAATTACACATTTGGTCCTCGTTACTTATACATTCTATCAATTTGGTCCTAATTTTATTTTAATAAAAAAAATTAGTTAAGGTACGAAAATAGAAAGACATAGGTAGGGTACTAAATAAGTAGTTTACCCTTATTTTTATTGGTTAGGACTATAAATAATGTGTTGAGAAGGTTACTTGATATAATTTCTCATTAAATGGAGATTGAGGAATAGTTGCTCCATGGTAAGTGCAACACCAATAATGGGCTATGAATGATCAAAGAAGCAACAACCATTGCTAACTTGTGCTATTGTAAGGGTTGTGCAAATAATTGATACAAGTTTCAATCTTGAAAGAACATAAAATTTTAGGGACTGAAAAAATAAAGGCATTTGAATCAAGAGAAGGGAAATGGGACCAAATTATTTTCCTCATTATACTATACAATGTACAGAGTCCATGGGTGTCAACCTATACTCCTTTTTTTGGGTAAGTGAAAGGCCTTAAATTTAACTAAATATTTGGCTTCCAAGTTGCATATAGTACCTTCCATTTGCGTGTATATGCACCAACATATTTTGTGGTGGAAAAACAAAGTAAAAATCATTGAGATGTGAATTGGCTTTTAAAATCACACATAACGCGATGAAATCCGAATACCTTGTCATTCCATTCAAACTTAGACTCATGGGTGCCAATGTTTGATAAGAAAACAACTAAAAACTATATGCAACACAAGGCCAAGTTGAGTCGAGTGTTTTAAGAGAAACAATTCTTAAGCTCGACGGGTTTTTAGAGAAACAAATGGAGTCGCCGCCTATCTTTTAATTTAGGTGAGATTAGATCACTTAAAAAATAGGTTATCTTAATAAAAAGTATTTTTAATTATTAAAATAACAAATTTTGATACACAAAATACGAAAATAGGTTTAAGAGTCGGTTACATGTGGAAAAGATTAGCATCTCACAACGCCCTAAAATTAGTACCTAATCGATTATATATTGTCTAAATATTAAAATTTGCGAGCTTGGAATAAATTTAAATTACAATCCGTTTACAGATGCACATGTATTTTAAAGAAACCAATTGTATTTGAAAATAAAGTCTCATTTTTCGTCCTTTAAAATCTTAATTCACTCAATTTTGAGAAGGATGCCCCTCTATTTCAAAAAAGTAAATAAAGATTGTCTTAATTAACAAAATTATTATTATTAAAAAATACATTTTCATTCAAACAAGTATTGAATATAATCATATCTTTATATGTCATTTTGTTTGTTCAAATAATCAAACAACTATCAATTACCAGTTAATTTACCAAACACTTTTATACAACCAGCTAGTCAAATCGACTAATGCTATCAACTATCCGCTAATTGTCAAACATGGACTATATGTAAAGTATGTAAAATAACATGATATCTATACTATACGATGGTAAACAATTTCTAAAGCAAGTGATTTTAGGTTCTCAGTTGACATTTTTTCATATCACCTAAGTTATGAGTTCAATACCTATTAGGGGCGAATTGTTAAACATCCCTTTAGGTGAGAATTGTTAAAAAAAATAACTATTTATATGATGAATTATGAAGATAAAATAAAATGGTAATGCAGATGACTAAAATGCAATAAATGGCAACAAATGAAAAATAGAAAAAAAAGGGGGCTAGATTAGAAGCATGCAAAAAATATATATAACGGGAACAAATTGAAATAAAACAAATTTGGATTGCTCGAAATAAAAATACGCAGGAGGACTAAGAAATTAATTATTTTATTTCACAAAAAAATATACAGGTTCTCTTCGAATCTAGATCGACACGTAGGTTCAGGTGCCTATACAACATCATTTTGGGCCAGAAAGTTGATACCCGAAACGAATTTGTTTGCCTAAGGTTATAAATCTAATCTCCCTTGTTATAATAGAGATGTAACAATGATGAACGATAATGATTAAACAATAAAGATGATGATCATAAAAAATAAAATAAAGAATACTAAGATTTACGTGAAAGATTTAAGTAGAAAAAATCATAGACAAGAGACAATAACTTTCATTATGACGAAGAAGAAAAAATTACAAATAGTATGTGCCTTAACTATATATGAAAATTTTGATCTACTTATATTTTGTGTTATGTTTAAAACCTTAATCCCTATTGATAAAACTTGATATTCATGGTTAAGCGGAATAGATCGTAATGTTCAAGTTGCATATTTTTTTAAAGGCCCAAGACTTTTCAAGAGGAGATTTGTGTTAGATTTAAGAAGATGAATAACAACAAAAATTAAAGGTTTAAGGGTGTTTTAAGTCCCTGAACTTTTAAAAATAAATTACCTAAGTCCCTAAATTTTTCACACTCAATTAAAATAATCCAACCATAAATTTTTATTTATATAGTGTAAAAATTTAAAAGTTTGGCATTGATTTTAGACCATTAGATTATTGTAAATTTATAGTTGTCATTATCCACTTCTTTTTTTACATTAAAAAAATTTTGTTTTCTACTTTTAACTTCATTCATCAATTTACACCTATCCAATAGCAAAAAGTTAATATAAAACTAAAAAAATTTATATTGTGTAAATGGATCCTATGTATCTTTAATAAAAAATAGAGAAAGAAAAAAAAAACTAAACTTCCAATTGTAAAGGATCGGTCATTCACTTTATTATTTATAAATAGTTTCATTTTATTAAAAAATGAAACAATTCTTCAATTATTTAATCACAATTTACTAAAATTTGGTTAAACAATTTCACGTGGGAAGCACAAAAGTAAAGTCCCAAAATAGTATTTAAAAGTTTATAAAATCAGGTAATTTGGAAAATTTCCTCCATTTTATAATGTTAACCTAAGTAATGAAGAACCAACATGGCAAAAAACTATAAGCCTTGGAACCAGCAGCAAAGATCCGCAAGTGACCATTTTATAAATCGAAGATTAAGAGAGCAGTTTAGGTTGAAGTCCGTGTACACGTGCAAACATGTGTGTGATATCTAGAAACCCTATATTTTAGCCAAAAGGTCGAGAAAGGTATATATAGAAGCTCGTGTTTGTATATTAACACATGTGCTCACACGTGTGCACGACTTCTTAGAAATTGATAAGAACAATTATAAAGAGGGGAAAACAAGTGTACGAAATGTGGATGTATAATAACGTAGAGTTAATCTATGAGAAAAGAAAACAGTAACGTTAATCTACGAAATTGTTTTTATAGTGGTTTTAAAATGTTAGTCACTTCTGATTTGAACGAAGAATTACAACTATTGATTGTTGGCTCGAAAATATATTAATATAGACATTTCAATAAAGAAGGCAATGGACATTTATACTTTGTTTTCGATCCCTTTTCATTTGTCCCTTGGGGTATTTGTACAGTTTTAACTTATAGAATTTATTTTTAACAGTGATTTGCGTTAGGGAACTCTTCGGAGGCTCGAATCACCTATACAATTACGTTTAGATCGACTCCCTACCCATAAATTAGTAGTCTCCCAACTTCTGCAGCCACGAGGGTTGCCTAGGTTTTTCGTTTACAACATTTAACAGAATTGATAATAGAAATAACAATCAGTTGGTCTACCGGAATGAATCGTTATATCTTTTAAGTAAGATTAAGGATTTAAATATTGACTTTAGAAATGAAGTAAATTGGATTGAAATGATTGTTCCATAATAAGCTTCTACAGTACTTGATCTGGATCAATCAATATATCTAAAAATAAATTGATAATAGACAGAGTTATCTATTTCAACACAGATTCTTATAATAAGTCCTTACAATATCTCATTTGAATCAACTAAATATCGATAATTAAAAAAAGTTATTTTTTTCTAGCTAGCTTCATTTACCGGAACAATGGATTGCACTTGCAACACATTAAAATTTT
This sequence comes from Hibiscus tridactylites, assembly GCA_958450335.1. Lineage (NCBI taxonomy): Eukaryota > Viridiplantae > Streptophyta > Magnoliopsida > Malvales > Malvaceae > Hibiscus > Hibiscus tridactylites. The sequence continues at coordinate 8,840,734 of OY288273.1, forward strand.
GGTGTGTGTATATATAAATGACCAGAGGTGAGAGAAGGAAAGAATTAAAAGCTGAAAAAACGAAGTATATACCACTAGTACTTTTTGTCTCCAAATGTTGCATAATTCACCAAAACTTTTCTCCCATAGCTTAATATAATTATACAAACTTCATGGTGTGCATCTTTCTGAGGACCACAATAATTTGCTTAACATATGTAGACTTTAATTTCTTTTTTCAATGACAAAAAAATACTTTTTTTTTAAAGTTAATTGAATACTAAATAAAATTTTGATAAACACCGATATCTGATTCTCACGTGTAATTTTATTTAAAAAATAACTCTAAACAATCAGCATATGATTATTTAAACTTGATTAATGTTAGGGTAAACTAACAGTGTGACCTTCTAACTATAGAGTTTGTCTTATTTTGACCATCCAACTAAAAAATAGATAAAAACGTCACTAGATGTTTTAATTGGTTTTGTTTTAACTACCAGTCAATAAAATCTAACGACAGAGGTGATGTGGCAGTTAACGAAATTTTTTGTTTTGAGCACCTAACTAAAAAAATGGACAATCACATCACCGAATTTTAAAACTTGTCCTATTTTGACCACTAGTAATTAAAATCTAATAGAGGAGGTGAATGACAATTAACGGAAATTTGTATAATTATACATTTAGTCTCTGATAGTTACCTATTATATCAATTTATTCTTAATTTTAATTTAATTAAATAAAATTAATCAATCAATCGGACGACGACACATGTTATCATCTGATTAAAGGAAAATGGATGACCTTGACATAGATTGAATACGGGACCTCAAAAGGATACACCCAAGCCTTTACCATCATGCCAACTTGTTATAGTAGATATAAATTGCACTCTTATATATATATATATATTATAATACTGTAAATGTTAGGAAAAAAAGTAAAAATAATTGATAGAGAGCTCAAACCTAGATCACCTTTGTATATTATGTTGATATCAACTTGTCATTTGTGCCTAGTAATAATTGTTTTCTCTTTAATGTATATTGATATCGCTTTTCGAAGTGTGTTGTAATTTTTGAAAAATATTATGTTGTGTTCGGTTATGCTATGAATATTATGGATTTTTACCTTGTTTCTTTTGGCCTTATGCTTTTATTGACAATTCTCTCATTTTGAGCATTTCATCGAATAGTTACTTTAATGATAATAATGGAGAAAATTTTGAACAAATATATTATTTTACCTCCAAGAGAATGTCAAACGTGACAATTTTTATTTGTGTTTGAATTACGATGGTTCAAGTTTTAGAAAACCACACATTATATGTATGAAAATTTCTCTGCCACTTTTAGTGCTATAGAAAAATACACTTTACTCTAAATTTTCTCAACCCTAACTTTAAGCCATGAATCTTAAACTTTAAATCTAATTTTTAGTGTGAAAGCATAAACAAAAACACCAAAAAAGACAAAAAAAAAACAGAGAATTTCATTTCTTAAAATATGTGTTATACTGAAAACAATAACCATAAAATTCTTAAAACAAAAAATCCTAATCCAAAAATCATAAAACTCCTGAAATCCCTTAAATGTGTATAACGCGTCTTTAATTAATACAATAAAATAATACATTGGTCTAACCCTTTCAGTATAACTTACTAGACGCACCTTTTCTCTACGTAATATTGAAAGGGTTTCATTTAATTTCTGTAAAAATATTTAGTATCATTCTAATAAATAATTTAAATATATATATATATATATATATATATATATATATATATATATATATATATATATATATAGTAAAACATACCTAAACATTTACTAAGGAAAACCCCAAACCACAATGCCAAGGTTGTCATCTCCCCAAGACGAAGAAAGAGAGGGAAAATTAGAGAATGGGGTCTGTGATGGATTGAGAGGTGCGGGCGTACTCGTAGAAATTATAAATTTCTATATAATTTAAATATTTTATTTAAAAATATTTAATGATAATCTAATTTTACATGCCTAGATTTTTAATATAATTTTGTAAATGTTTGCACCGTCTGACATAGTCGTGTAAATTATATAGATAGAGTGAGAGAGAAAAGAAAAGAAAAGAAAAGAAAAGAAAAGAGATGAGAGTATATTAATGGTGAAGGGGATGGCTGTGAAAATGGAAGTGAGCCCAGTTTTCATTAGAGGGTACATACAGATACAGTGCTTTGCTGTCTAGCATGTGAATGGCCTTTCTTTCTCTCTTTGATTTTTACTTACATGCACCCACCCAACTGGCACTTTTGATTCATTCACATCAATGGCTGAATGGGGAGGATGAAGACAAAACTAGTCTGGGATTTCAGCCTCCTTGTCTTAATTGCTCTTTGCTCTTTTTCACTCCCACACCCTTATATAGCCCACACATGTAACCTCACCATCTCTGAGTTACACTTACCACCCTTTTCTGACTTCTCTTCTCTTCCCTTTCCCTTCTTTAAAAACACCCCTTTGGTTTTCATTACCAACTCATAACAAGAAAGAATGAATGTTTTGTCCTGTGAGCGCAGTAGCGGGTGTGAATCTGGTTGGACTACCTACTTAGAACAATCCTTTTCTTCTGATGTTTCCTTTGGTAAAAACAGTAAACAAGAGCTGCTGCCCGTGCCTGATGAAGAAGATGACCTTTCCATGGTTTCTGATGCATCTTCCGGGCCTCCACATTTCTATGAAGACGATGACAATCAGCATCGCTACACTGTGCCTAAAGTTGCTACATTGAATAAAAATGTCGGTAAAAGACATAAAAACAAGCAACGTTCGAGACAGACGGTAGACCATCAACAGCTGCCTTCTTTACTCGATGATACTGCCAGCTCTCCCCTCATCAATTTCTCCAAGGTAATATCACTCATATCTTCTCTGAATCAGTCTGTTATCGGTAATGGTGTTGACTGTGGGTTTCTTGACAATTTTCTAGACCAACACTCATGCTTCAATGGAGGAAAGCGCCTTCCATTATCCCAAGGGGTTCTCTGCAACACACTTTCAGGTTCAGGTAGTTGGCCAATCTTAATTTCAACAAACATTGTTTTTGGTTAAAACATGTTGGTAACCATTGAATTATTACAGGGAGGACCCGCTTTGCACGACCACTTTGGATTTTTGCAGCCTTCTCAATCCGGAAACCACCTTCAAGGTCACCAGTTAAGTGACTTCCTATTGGTTCTAACATTGCACACCATTTTCTTCTTCTTCTTTTTGAACTATCAGCTCATTGGAAGTTTCAATATTGACAGGTGGTTTTAAGGAAATTAGAGAGATGAGATAAAGGTGGTTTAAATTTCTAAGAAGAAATGGAAGAAAGGGTTGCCACTGCATGAAAAGATTCAGATCTCTCAAAGGGGATGATCATCATCTTGTTCCTTTCATTTCTTGTCCATATTCCATGCTAAAGAGCAAAACATGGAAATAAAATTTCTTGTTTTTTTCCCCAACCAAGGAAGAGCAAAATTATGTTTCTTGAATGGAGCACCAAGCTCTCTTTATAGATCAACTTGCAGACCACTTGGTCACTTAAGTTCAACTGAATACACAATACTCTAATATGAGGGAAATGCTTTATTTCCCCCCTCATTACACTGATCTCACTTTAAAACAAGAAACTAATAGTGCTACAGAATTTATACATGTGGAAAGGCACAAATTGGCATACATCCTTGCTTCCAAAAGTGGATTTTCCTACTGCAATGAAAGTTTAAGCTTTATTATGCCTCCTAATCTTTTGACATTCCTCTCATATCTGTCCACATCACATCTTTTGTCCAAATCCCATGCTTGTTTTGTAATAAACTACTTCTTATCCACAATTCCAACCCAATAGTCAGCTGCGTGCATGCATGTGCAGGCATAGCTACATCATTGTGATTTCTTGTTCGGTAGAAATTTGAACCTAAAAACCGACACCATCTATTTACCTCGACGGTGTTGTTTATTCTCTTATTTTCATATTCAAATAATGAAAATGGATTGGCCATGAATACAGACAAGACCCCATGTCTCCAAGTATGGTTCGAAACTCAGAACTTTAGGCCTAAATACGAACATAAGAGGGGAGATGGGCATTCATATCAAGGCTAAGAGATGAGGAAGGAAATGGACAAATGAAGCTAATGTCGGAATAACTCATATGCATCTCCATAACCCTTTTTTTAAGCACAGAAGATCCTGCCTGTGGATATTGCTGACCTAAAAGGAACATGCCCCCATTATATTTAATAATTTGCTCTCTTTTACAAGGCTCTTGTTTTAATTTTTAAAATAATTTCTTTGCATGATATATTAATGCCTCTCAAACCTTGTCTGCTTGGCAGCTGTCCTCGAACTTGGTGTCATACACAATTGTATGTCTCTTGCTTTTATTTTTTTATGCATCTATTTCTTCCTCGTTTCCTAAGCAGATTTATATAATTTGCATTCAGTTGAAAATTCCAGAAAGTTGATCAACAAAAGATACAAACTTTGGGAATTTAGGATGTCAAAACATTTGGTCTATACCCACATGCCTTATTTCCATATTTTAATAGTTTATTATATTAATCGGTACTTCAACTTGTCAACCTTTCTAAAATTTATATTTAAATTTGAAGAAAAAATTTCAAATTGATATTCATCTTGACTTGATAGGTAGCTACTCAAGTTTTGAATCAGTATCCGCGTTTAGAGTTCATTTAGTTTGCGGTTGCTTTTAAAAAATGCGGTGAAAAAAGTAATTTTCAAACTAATTGTTGAAAAATAGTTTTGAAAAGCTGGTTAGTGTTTGTTATTGATGTCAAAAAGTAATTTTGAGGAGATAAAATGTCTATTTTAGACATGATATTGAAAAGTAAAAATAAACTTTGGTGATGTTCAAATAGTTAATTTTATGATATATGAAATAAGTCAATTTTAATTATAATAAAAAATTTATTTTTTTATAAAATTTAATTTAAAAATATAAAATAAATTCTAAATTATATACGAACATATCACTTACAAATTAATAATAAATATAAAATAAAATAATTTTATTCTCAATATAAATATTATAAAATATATTATTTTACAATTATGTATGCATAATGTACAATAAATTATAATTAAATAATAAGAGTAAAAAAATAATTTTATTTTCAAACTAGCTTTTCCACCCAAGAAGCTATGAAATCCAACTTTTTGGTTTAGGTGAAAAAGCTAATTTTAAAAGTAATCAAAAACACTAAAAAATAAGTAAAATCACTTAAAAACCTCGTTTGGGTTGTCAAACGCAACCACAAATGGAGCCTTAAACTTGTAAGAATAGAAGTTTTGGGTTCATTATTGGTTTGGGATTGACCCAAATAATAAGGATGGATTTTTTAGAAAGGCGTAATATAAAAAATGTCTATAATTTGATTGGATAATTTGTAATCGGCACCTACTATTTTTTGAAGCACTTTAATCTTCAACATTTTATTTTAGATTAAAATAATTTTTACTTAAATGAAAATTATTAATCAACTAATGTAAACAACTTGAAATGACTTGAGATAATGATACATTAGTAGAAAAAATTATTGGGTAAACTTCACTGGATGTCTCTTTTGTTTAGGTTGTGTTCTATTTTGGTTACCAAATTTATTTTTAAAAAAAATTATTCTTGCCACTAATGTTTTCGACCATTACCATTTTGATCACCCAACTGTTAGCCTCCGTTCACCCCATTCAGTACGATGATGTGTCACGTTAATAAAAGGGTTAATTTTAAATTTAACCCTCAAAGTTTTAAAACTTTATTTTTTAACCATATTTAATCCTAATAAAAGCTTAAATTTTCCATATTTCTTCCTTTTTCGAATAAAAACTCATATTCAAACACAATTCATTTTTTGTTCTTCCAAAAAATTCCTCTGCGATCCATATTAACACCCAAATCTCTTTTATCCTTGTTTTGTTTACCGAAACCAAAAAAAAAACAAGAACAACTCTTTGTTCTTCACAATCTTTCCTATTTGATCCTAATAAACACCAAAATCCCTATGTTCTTTTTGTTTTTTCGATCAAAACTAAACACCAACATTCAAAAAAATCTTTTCTCATCTTTTTTCGATTTAATTAACCAAAAATTTAAAAATATTCTCGAAAGTCTAAATATTCTTTGCTCTAAACTAAATCCCGAATTCTCCCGAAAATATTTCTTTCCAACCCTAACTTTATATTTAAATTACAGACATTCAACGACAAATGAAAAAAAGTAATCAAAAATTTGTAGAACACTAAGAAAGAATAATTCTCTATCCTCTTACATTCAGCGACAAGAGTCTAAAATTGCAGAACTTAACTAGTATTCTGTTTTCTGAGCAAATAAAAGAAGCTCATATACGAAAAGTTGTAAATTTTCTTAACCAAATTAAGATTTAACAAGTAAAGAAAACAATAAAAAACATAAAGAAATGAAAAAGAACTAAAAAAAACCCACAAATCATAAAATAGGGCTTTAAATTTGTAAACCATAAGAGGGAATGAAATGCAACCCCGAAAAGTGCTAAGGCAATATTTTTGCTGACGACAACGAAAATAGTAAAAATAAAGGTTAGGAATGGAGAGGGAAAATTTTGGGAGAATTTTTAAGGGTTTTCTTTTGCTTGAAATTGTAAAAAAAATAAAATATTTAGAAGTTTAGGGTTTAAAATAAAAATGATCCACTTTTATTAACGTGTTACATCATCGTATTAATAAGAATTTACGAAAGTTAACGGTTGAGTAACAAAGACAGTAACTTTCGAATATCCTTGTGTGTAAAACGATCAAATAGACCACTTTTTAATACTCAACACTCCAAAAATGATATATTAGATTTAATTTGATGTTTTAAGCGTCAAATATTTTTTTTGCTCAAATATCTTTTTTAGATAAATATTATTTTATTCATCCAAAAAAATCAACTATACCACCATCAAATACAAACTCAATCGACCAAAAGAAACAAAACTAATTACAAATCAGACTCCGTCTATCAACTAAGAAAGAACAATTTACATGTTTAGTAAAGCCAAGCAATCTTATACTAACATCTTTCGTGATACGCAAGAACATAGTATCAATCGTTTGGGGAGCTCTCCCATGAAATCTTGAGTTTCTCCCTCACCATAGCAAGTAAACAAAACAACACCAGACAAGCCTCAAGATGACTGACATCAAAGCCTTACCTCTACCATTCAACTACAACCAAATCTGCAACTCAACCCAAGAACTGTAGCTATATAAAATACCACAATACGACAGAATCATCTCAAATAACTGTCTCGCAAACTGGCATTCAACAAAAATATGATCCATTGATTCTATCTCTTCACCACATAATAAACATAATAAATTCGCCTCACAGCCTCGTGCAATCAATTTAGATTTAGTAAGAAATCTATCAAGAATCATCAACCAAACTATAAAGGAATACCTATGGATGGAGAACCCCATACCAACTTGGCCCATGGAACCTTTTTATGTTTATGCCTAAGCTTCTTCCACACTAGCCGAGCATTAATGTTACCATGCATAATGAAATCAACATGCAGTCATAATACACACAATTTTAAGAATTTTTTTCAAGCCAGCTAAATCCTGGATCTCCCAAATTGAACAGCTTCTAAGCAGATATTTATCCACCCATAAAACTTAAAGCGAGACAGAATTAGCAAAGATCAACTATAAATACTTTAAAAGGCCAGCCCTCTTTCAAATACATAAGTCTTTAATCCTTAAACTCACTTCATTTTTTGGGTGGCACACTAGCATTCAACTAACTTGTGCACCCTTAGCAGAACCAATCTCACATTTCTATAAAAAAAGAAGCACACATGCCTTCAATCAGTTTAAAACTTTCATAGGAAGAAGGAATATCTTACCCCAAAAATTTTAAATACTAAATACCACAACTTGAATCAATTTTATTCTTTCTGCAATAGATAGACATTTGAATGACCAACTAGAAATTTTCTTAGTAATTTTACCTACCAAGCTGTCACAATTCACTCTTATTAAATTTTTAGTCACCAATGGAACACCCAAATATCTAATAGTCAAACATCCCACAATAAGCCTAGAATCATAAGCCAGAGTTTGCTCTTCAGCTATATTCAATCCAGCACAAAATAACTCACTTTTAACCTCATTCAACTGCAACCATGACAATCTATAAAAAAAAATTGCATAATTCTCTTAACACCCAACATAGATTCAATGTCACCTTTAGTAAAAATTAAGAGGTCATCCGCAAAATAAATGTTAGTTAAACCAACCCTCTTACATTTTGGGTAAAAATTAGAAACACCATGAGAAAGAACCTGGTTCAACAAACAAGATAATACAATTATGCTAATAATAGAGAGATAGGGAGGCAATGAATTCCCCTTGTCAAACCCCTTTTGCACCAGCAAAGTACTCCACAAGCCCCCATTAAGCCCAATAAAAATTTAGACTGAGTTATGTAAGTAGCAATTCATCTCCTCAAGAAATTAGGAACTCTCAAAACCTCTAAAACTTGTAAAATGAAATCTCAACTTGGGGAGTCAAAAGTCTTCTTGTGATCAATTTTTAAAGCACATTGAAGAGAAAAGTGTTGTCTACCATACCCATTAACTATCTGCTGAGCCAATAACACATTCTCTACTTAATTCCTTCCTTGCAAAAAAAGACTTTAATTAGGAAGGATGATAGAAAAAAGACAAAACTTCAATCTATTAGCCATGATCTTCGTAATACACTTATAGATAGTACTACAACAAGCAATTGACCTAAACTCAGTAGAAAAATTACGCATCTCTACCTTAAGAACTAAGGTAAGAATCGTTAAATTAAAGCTAGCAGGTAAGGAGCAAGAAGAGAAGAAAAACTTCACAGCTTCCACAACTTCACTTCTTACAATCCGCCAAGCCACTTGAAAGAACTTAGCACTGCATCCATCAGGACTAGGGGCTTTATTTCCACTCATGCCAAAAATATTTTGGGTTGGAGATGAATTGTTTCCATGGTTTTATCTTTTCAAAAAACATTTGTTTTTCAAAAAACATTTGTTAAGTGAACGGGAGAAAACTTCTTTGTACTTTGTAGAGCCATAATCAATCTTTCATGTAGATTTTTTTTTTTTGTATTTTTTAATAATCTAAAGGTGATTATAAGGTAGTATATGTTCATACATATTTTTAACCCTTTTACAATACATACACCTTGTAGACAAAGCGATTGAACCCGAATCTTTTAGGATGAACATCATCCGCTTTTCCACTGAGACTATTTGTTGGATTCATTTTTTAAGATTATTATATATATTGGTAAGTAGAGTACTTGCAAGCCATCATATTGGATAAGGGATGTAAGGAAGTATGGGAGAGAACATAAAATGTTGTTCCAACCACCACCAAAGCCAAAACCTTCAATTCGTTTGTAAACAAACAATGGGGGGAATGCCATTGGGATGTTTCTATATTACTTATCTAATTTCTGTTCATGTCTCGCCCTGCAGCTTTAACAAGCCTTGTTTCCGTTTCCCATGGCAGCCGTCTGCGTGTCTCTTATCGTCATGCAACTTAAATTATCATATTTAAATCCTTTCCAGTTTGTAAATCTGATTCAGGCATTCAATCCGGGTTTTGGCCGCACATGATTTCCTGTACTGAATAAAAATTTTGAATTTGTGAATATTTTATACCAAGAGAAACCTGCAAGATTTGAGTGACAAGTGTCCGTACATGGAAATTCCAATTCCATTTATTACTTACATCATCTTTGCCTAATAAAAATCATCTGCATCTTTCGATGCCCCTATTTATGGTAGAGTGTATTTATAGGGTTAAGGTTGAATATTTAGATTTTAGAAAATTTATGGTAGAGTGTTTTTTTTAGGATTTAGAGTTTAAGGTTTAGTATTTAGAATTTTAGGATTATGGCTTAGAATTTGATATTTTAGCATTGAGGCATAGAAAGGGACACCGATAAGGGAGAACCGATTTTTGTCCATCTTTGCCTACCAAATAGAAAATTTTCACTCTTTTTTTGCCCTTATATGTATGCTCCAACACTAAAAACTTGAATTTATAATTTAGAGTTTAAAGGGTTAAAATTTAAAATTTGAGTATAAAATTTATTTTTTAGTGTTGATGCATACAGAGAAATACCAATAGAAGATTTTTGTTCTTGCCTACCGACCTTGGGATAAACCAATATTTTTGTATTTACTCTACAATCAAACTAATATATATCAAACTTTAATAACCCCTCTACTTTCCTGAATTGAAAATAATTATAAAGGGAACGCAGTAAAGAAGAAAATATAAGCATTATTCTTATATTGCTTTCTTATTAATCGTAGAATCTGTGACATCTGGGAAAAAAGAATCAGAGAATGTTGCCAAAAGCATAAGCTTTCAAATTTGTAGGATTAGATTAGCTTAAACAATATGAATAAATTCATTAATATTGGTGAAAATACTAGTTTGAAACTGTATTGGTCAATCTGATTGCCACAAAAAAATCAAAATGATGGAGTACATACTAGTGGCAGATTCAGAAATTTAAGAATAGAGTCTAAAATATTTTTTCCTCAAATGGATATATAAATTTTTAATTTTTTCAATAAACAAACTAAATTAATTTTTTTAAAAAGATTTTAACACTAAATTAAATCTCAAAATGCGAGTACAAATGCTCCCCTTCTAGACCATTTGCATCCGCCACCGGTACGTACGTACATACATAACAAGACAGCACATTTCTTTTGTCGTGGTAGCACAAAGAACCGAAACAATTCATGCAGATGGCGGGGTGATGATTGTTGAGGACAAATAGATATGGGTGGGTTGGATTTTTATGGGAATGGTATGAAAGGTTGTTAATTTTATTCGTGCCAAACAAAAACAAAACATTATTATATTTTATTTACGACCTATTATTTAGTACTACAAAACAATAATTTCACAACGGGTGTTAAGATGATTAAAAAGGTCTTTAATTTTTTTAAAAGTTTAAAATTAAATAAACATAACACTTGTCATCGTTTTAAGATCACTTTTAAAATTAACTTTTTACTGACAGCATATCAAATAATAATTACGGTTTAACAGTGAATACAGACTAATGGATACCAACATTGAAACATCCCCCCTCTTTCTTGGGCCAACTGGCTGAGCTTGGGTTTATAAGTTTCATGCCCACTACCACAAGCTTTAAGACCTATAAGCATACAGTTAGGTATGGAAAAATTATTCGATCTTGTCGGGTCCTGACCCAATTAGAGAAGGATGTTTTTTTTTCTTAAAATTTTAGATTTGAGTCGAGTTTGGATTTAGGTGAAAATTTCTTAATTTGGTTTATTTATAATTAGATATATTATATTTAATATATTTTTAACTTTTCTCGAGGCGGATTAGGTTTAGTCGGATTTTTTGTAAAAATTTCATGGTTGAGTCAGGTTAGATTATACTTTTACCATGTCAAATCATGTTAAAATATTAAACTCGGACCGAATCAGGGTTGAATCGAGAATTATTTTTATATAAAAGATATTCCCAACTCATTAATGATCAAGAAGAATGACAAATAAATATATAAAATATAAGAACGAAAATAGGAGTTGCAAAGGATTCCCCCAAGCTCCAAACCCTCATTTAAATCTCCTTCAAAACTTCAGTCTACCATATGAATGATGTTGAGCGTTTCTTGGAACACACGAATGGAAGAACAAGAATTATACCTTGGTTATTTCCGGTTGTGTTGCAAGAATACCAAGTTAAGAACAAGAAGAATAGCAAGCCAATTTGGCAAAGAAATAGGGTGTGTAAAACAGTAGGAAAGGCACAGAGGTTTGAGTTGGAGTGAGAAGTTGATACTAATATAAGAGGATTTTACAAAGAAGAAAGTAGAGTAGGTGAAGGAAATATGCTACACAAGCCTGCAATTTGTAAGCCTAAGAAACTTCACTGTATGTTGGTCTTCAATTTAAAGGAGAGGCTGTTCCAGGAATCCTTTCATCTTCCAGAAGTACATAAGGGTCGATGTATTGCGGCAGGGAAACTGGTGCCTCACTTCCATCATGAATGAACGACGATCCGAAATACTGCAGGGCATAGTAGTTTTTATAACAAACGAAGCCAAGCAAAATCCAGGAGTAGAAGAACGGCAACTTACGAGGTAGAGAGCGGAAAAGAATACGATTGTCGAAAGGATCAAAGGCCAAAAGCCAAAGAAGAAAGTTCCTCCGAGTGTTAGCAACAGTTTCGCCCGCGGAACTAGCCCCTGAACCATGCAAACATAACTTCACAAATTCACCAATCAAATTATCAACATCGCTTGAAGTAAATAAATGAACCCCGGAAGTAAAGTAAAGTTGGTTCTCATTTCCCTTCAAAATCCAATCAAGGAAACAAGTGCAGATCAAACCCCAAATCTAGCTCGTTAAGATTATGAAGCTACCACTACAATTCAGAATGTATGAAAAATTATTACATAAAATCCACCAACCTCAAGGCCTTCACTATTCAATTCCATGGAGCGCTGTCTTTGATTAGATAAGGACTTGTCGTAATCAGTTGAGACCGCATTCCTTGTAGAGAAACTTGCCATTTCTTCCCCTGTTTTGATTTCCTCTTTTAACCCATAATTGGCATCCTCCAGCAGCGAAGTGGGCGTCATCCCCCTCCTCTTCAACTCCTTCATAAACAGTGACTCAGGCGGCTCTTCACCTACTCCAAAACAAAAACACCCAATTCATAATCCGCCTAAATAAATTCAAAAACTGGATGACATACCATTGCTTCTGTTGTCACCGGCACAACGAATTCTACATCTTTGGCCCTGCAAGCCTCTACATGTATTGAAGCTCAGAATTTTCTTCCTGAAACCAGAAGAAACCGAGATGGGAGAGAAAACGGGGTTCATAATCTGTAGAGAAACCATTCCGTCTTCCCTTTATTTCTTAGCGGTAAACTTGTAAATAATTAAAAAGAAAGAATGGAAATCCCAGATTCTTTTTACAGTTTTTGTGGCTTCTGGGTTGAGAAAAATAATGGGAAACCTGAAACCACCTTTTTTTTTATATATTTATTCAAACGAAGCTGTGGAGAGAATGAAGGAGGAGAAGCTACGTAAGTAATTAGGGAGTGGTTGTTTGGTTGCAATTGAGGGAGCGTAAGATAGAGCGGGGTTGCTTTCAGTTGCTAATATGCGCTGGAGATGGAGGTGTTTGGTTCAACTTTGTGGCTATCAATTCAAATTGTGGTTCCTGAATAATCATCACGTATGATATAACCCACACACTCCCCGCCCCAATTTTATTTACTTTAGGGATCTAAATAATTTTTTAAAAAAATACGTGTTTAAAGTTTATATTGATATAATTTTGTGTCTAGTAATTAAATATAGTTAAAAATTCGTTAATCAATTAATGTTTGACACTGAAAATAATTTGAATTTATAATCTTTTGAAGAAAAATAACTTTTTATTTTTTTAAAAAAAATCCCAAATTTTTTTAATTTTATAAAACAGTCCCAAAAAATCCCTAAAATTTTCCCAAATCAAAACTCTTAAATTGCCACTGCTTTCGCCGTCTCTGAGCATACCTCTTTAGTCGACCGATTTAGCCGGTTATTTCTCATCACAACGTGGTCGGAAACGACGAACGACGTGCTAGTCGGACGTTAATTTTGCGTTTAAAGTTCGACTGGCACATGTCGTTCGACGTTGTGATGAGGAAAACGACAGCTAAGCTAGGCGACCAAAGGAGAATGCTCAGGGGTAGCGGTCGGCGACGATTTGGGGTTTAAAAATTTTAGGGATTTTGGGAATGTTTTGTAAAAATTGAAAGTTTTTTAGATTTTCTAAAAAAATTAAAATTTGGGAAAAAAATATTTTAAATTTTCATTTTGGAAGAAAAAAATGACATGTGTCATGTTTTGATTAGTTAACAGATTTTGTAACAGTAGTTAACTATCAGACACCTAAAATTGTAACAATTAAATAGTTTAATAATTATTTTTGTAACAATTAAATAGTAAATTTACCATTTTATAACAAAATAAATAGTTAAATGATCATTTTGTAACATTTACAACATTCAATAATCATTTTGTAACAACTAATATATTATATTAGTTGCTCAGTCATCCCGCCATTAGGCTGGTAATGACTTTTAACGGCTCATTTTTTATTTTATGATAAAATTTAAAATTTAATGTCAATTTTATAATTTTTAAATATTTAGTGACTAAATTAAATATTTTAAAATAATTTAGCGATTTATTTGTGAACTTTAACCTAAGATATTTTCATTATAGCATGTTTTATAGCATCTTCTTCTAAATTTAAAATAAATAAATAAACATGATAGATAACAAAAGGTTACAAATTAATTATTTTTATTAAAAATTTGACGTACGATGATATCACAATTTTTTTGAATAAGATGATATCTCAAATAATAATATTGATATAATAATAAATTTATACATTAAACTTTACATTATTATAATTAATCTTAATTCTAAAAAATTAAAAGTTTACACTTTAACATTTTACCCATTTTTTAGTTGTATATTTTTTTGCTCTCATTTTCCACCACTTATTTTTTTCTTTTTTCTCTTTACCTAATCAACAGCGACACTAGCCTTGATGCTGATTGTCGCCGTTAGTTGTGCCCCTGATGGTTTATATTTTTTTATTTAATTTTATTTGTTTTATTTTTTTCTTCACATATCTTGATGTGCTTTTTCTATTTTTGAACATATTTTCTCTGCCTTTATGACATGTTCTATAACTGTTTTTTGTATGGGTGTGATATTTATACGGTGACCCTCACGGTGCTTGTTTCTGATTTTTGTTTATAGGTGGTGACAGATAGTTTGATCTCCTTTTGGGTTGTTTGTTGATGTAATCTGTAGCGGATCATCGTCTTTGAAAATAGGCGTGAAAAGTGGTTGTTGATTTTGAGATTTCGTCTAGTTCGTGTTTTGGCAACTCCCTAAACACTCTTCCTACAATGGACCGTAAAAAAAATTGGTACAAAAAGTTGATGCGTAAAAAAATTACACATTTAATTTTCAGCTATCATTTCTTAAAGTTTCGTAAACATGTAGCAAAAGTACCCACTAGCAGCTTAAATTGCCTTCCAACTCCACTAGCAGTTTGCAAGTCTTGGAATCTTAAAAGCAATCAGCTTTGTTCCCAAGCTTAGCAAAAGCCAGCTTATTTATCTGGACAAGGGATCTTGTCGTTCAGTGGCTGCCTGGGAGTCGTGAGTTATGATTGGTGCTAATTCTCTGTGTCGACACTTATTGCGTTTTGGGAATAAATGGAGTTGTGAGACGATTGGTATTATTTGTTGTTGCTGTTTCGTATGAAATGTGATGATAGATATAGCTGACGATATTGTGTGTTATCGCGTTGGTGTTCTAACTCTGTTATTTTATTTGGTGTTTGTCCTATTAATATTATCGTGGTGTAATCTTTTTCTCTAACTTAAGTTTAAAAGTTTTTAACGTGTCACACGATGATATCTATTTTTATGATTTTTCACATTAACAAATTCATACTTTATCGATAAAAAATGCTATCGAAACAAAAAAAAGACACTTTAAAAGGTTGCTTAAAGATTAGCTAAAACGAAGGAACAAACAAGGTGATTTATCGTTGGTTTAATTTGAAGCACAACCAGAACTTTGAGTGTCAAGTTTACTCGACACGCCAACTAATTCTACTGATTGGTTGTCAGGATAATACTATCATACTTATTATATCCTACAAGGCATAGACTTGACACTCTCGTCAGAACTCATTTTTCTCTAGTGTTTCTCTATAATCGTCACTGACCTCAGCTCTTTGTCTAAATCAGAAGGGGTGAATTGCCTAAACACCATCAACCACTACCATCTCATTTTGCTCATTAGTAATTGGTGTGATGAACATGCAAGATAATTTTTTAATTTTTGCAACAGATTCAAAAAATTAAAGATTATAGATTGGGAAGATGTATGTACGCCTAAAGGGAGGAATTGGCATTCATCAAATGAATAAGTGAATGAGGGATGAAAATTATCTGCCCCTTTTCGGTGTTCTTACTTATGCTCTCATGCTCAAAATTAAGTTCAGGGTTAAGAGTTCAAGGTTTAAGTTTAAGGTTTAAGAAATTTAGCGTATGGTGTATTTTGTAGTGTTCTTTAGTGTTTGGGCGTAAGTAAATGCACCGAAAAGGGCCAAAAAAATTTTATCCGTGAATAAAGCCCTGCTTGACAAAACCGCTTGGAGAGACTCTGCATCAATTGGTCGAACATATGCTCATCAAAGTACAGGCATAACAACCAGGACAGATCGTGTATTAATCTACTAAATCTGTAGGAACCTAAAAAGACTCAAAGAAGAGTACAAGTTCTCAAACAAAGAGCGGGAGAAGCATACTGATCTTGTTACATTGATAAAAGGCAGTCCTTGAGTCCTATGATCACAATCTTCAAAAATAAAAAAGGACACAATATTTCTACAACCAGTAAGCTCCGCACGAGTTATCGTAGATCGACCTACTGAGTCAATGACCATGCACCTAAAGCCACTTCACATAAAAGTGCATATTGAAGGACTCACTTCCGAACAAAAAAGAAAAATGGAATGAAATCCAGAAAGAGCCCCACATGATTTTCTTGGCCAATGGTGCCAATTACAACGGTTAATTTCATATTTTTTGAACCAAGCCCGGAGCAATGGAAAGTACGGAACAATATCAGTGGTTCTACAATTATAATACAAAGTACAAACTTTGCATATCAACATATGCAACTCCAGAATCATCAGACCTCGTTACAATAACATCAAAAACCAAGCAACTTCCCTAGCTGAGGTTACCAAAAGCAAAGACAATTAAGAAAGAAAAAAACCCTCCACTATTGACATTGAAAAAGAAGAAACTTGTACAGATTTTGGCCCTTCAAGTTACACCAGTGCCTCCAAGCTTTGTAATACCGTTTCTCACTGCTGTTTCAATGAGCTGCTTTTAGATCTCTTCAACTCCCATGGCGGTAGACAGCCTTTATAATGAGAGTGCAAAAAGAGCGAAGACATTGATACTTCCTTTTGAGGCATTGAGATTGATGATAAGCAACTCAAGGCACTTCTTAGTCTCTTCTTTTCGCCGTCAGGTTGGAAGTTGGGGTCGTGGCGCACTGTAGATGCTTTAAGAGCCTCAGGGAGTATGCAATTGCACAATGAACCTACAAGGAGGATCAATAAAAGACTAAGGTGAAGACCGAGACAATGATTTTTAAAATACGGGTTACTAGGCAGTATAACTCTAACGGTTTTAGATTGTGACAAATTATTTCCAAGAAACAAGCCACTGATTCTGCTTCAATTATGACCTATACCGGTAAATCATCTCTATTATAAATAATAATATAACTTCAGCATAAGGTGTATGTCGTAAGTCTACAAAACACCTTGTGCTTTAGGACAGTAGGAAGTAACATTTTATAATCGGTATTAACTGCAGGAAGCAAAGAGAGGGTTGCCTAAAGTGATGAATTTAGAAATTTGGGTTTGAATATTTCGATAAGGCCCCATTAACATGAACATATATACTGAAACATTTAAGCAGAGATATGTTGAGCCAAAAGAACTTTAGGCTCTAAGTGGTATAATACAGACCAATTCTTGCAAGACGATTCACCCATTTTGGTATATGGTTGCCTGTCAGCTTGTAACAAATATCCTCACAGAAATGGTTGCAGTTCCTGAATATCAAGTGATACGTGTCACCGTTGTAACTTGCAGATTGGTGCTCCATGAACTCTCTTAGCTGGATAGGATCCAAGCATGTTGTTCCCATGAAAATCGATTTCCTAAACTTGAAGCTGGGGCATTGTCGAGGTTCAACCTCAAACACACCACTTGTTGGGTAGTCATGTGCTCCAAAAGCATACTCCACACCTTGAACTGTAAGCACACACGGGTATAATAAGAAAACATTTTCAACATCATGAAGATAAAAGAAAATAATGCAAAACAATATGATGTTTTGTTTTATGACAAAAAAATTCATTCAATGCAATGTCTTGGGACATCCATCAGATACGCCTATGTATTTGATCATATATAAATATAATCTGAGGACACCTGGAGAATGCATCTAGGAATTTATGCTATAGGTGAGAGCAATGGAGCACGAACCAGTAAAGGAGAAAAGGAGGGTTACTTGTCATATAGCAGAGCATGTTATCAATGAACAATTTGAGGGCTAATGCTAATTTTCCAATATAAAAAATGTGCACTGATACACCGTTTATTCCCATCATCCCGGCCTAACTATAGGCAACAACCTTATGCTTCCCTGGAGCTGATGTGATCACGTTGTATCAAAAACAATAGCTAAATACTTAAGTCGCATTAGTATGTTGCACTTTTGTGTTGCAACGGAATGAGAATGGAAATTATCAAATTACCAAAATGAATTTACGAGACCATTAGAACAGTTTCATCTTTCATGCAAATGAAATGTCCATGAAAATTGATGAACAAAGCTAACCTTCAACCCCAGTGTGAAAGATACCGAGACCTGCCCAATAAACATAGCCATTAGCATTTGTTAAGTCATACACATTTAGGTACACCGGAGCATTTCCAGGACTGCAGCCTGCTGACTTTACTTTCGGAAACATACAAAACCGAGTAGAGGAACTTCCTCGGAAACTAAGAGGCATAATAGAAGGCAAATTTGGGCATATAGGCCAATTTTGCTTGATTATTTAGGGGATGGGGGTTGGTTGGCCGAAAATTGAGGAATTAGGCCAATATCTACAGTGGTAACAGGACCTCGCCACCTGCAGCCGGCGTGGTCCTGTTGGAGGCAAGATTCCCGGCGTGGACGGCTCAGCTCTTCAGCCTGCCATGCATGCCACCCTGCTGTTGCGCTGCAATTGGCTGACCTGCAGCCTGCACGAGCCGCGCCATTGGCTGGGAGAGCCGGTCACCAGGAAAACTAGGGACCTCGCCGTTTGCACCTGGCGAGGTCCAAGAACGCCAGCAGCACATGGCGATGTACTGTAGCTTTTGGCCTATTCTCCAAATTAATCGTGGAGATAGCCTATTCCCCTAAAAAACAATTTTGTTTGGCCTAAATGGCCAATTCTTCCCATAATGGAATGCCAGACATGTTTTGGTTGCATTTTCACTGATACTGGAAAACAAATCAATACCCAGCTCCAACCTGCAAATGATTACAAAAATGCAAAAGGGTTTGGACTCTTTAGTGAGAGCTAATAATCTATCAGCTTTATGATCCCAATGGAAGCACTTATCTCTTAGTCCACAATGCTAAAATGCTCGGTTAAATAAAAATACCATATTTTGGTCTAATCAAACCCCGGATCTTGTAATAAACTAGTTAAATTTCAAGATTTCGAGCATTACTATTCCTCAGAAAATCACAATGAAATTCTCATCGCTGAAAAGATAATATTTTGAGCTTTTCAATATTTCATGCTAAAACTAAGGAAATGCAGGGAAAAACTTTCTTTCAAAGAGGCAGATCAGATTCGTACAAAAACCCAAAAAAGATGAACTTTAAAGAGAAACCAAGTAAAGTAGTAGGAATCTAAACACTAAACAATGGAAGTTAAATACAGAACATGGACGAGCAGTGCAGGTGCAGCTATTGTTGAGAAGAAAGATGCAAAAACAAATCAACAACTAGAAAAGGAGCCAAACCCATGTTAGAAACCTCCGAATGAAGCACACATTGTACACAAGGTGGTAAAAAAATGGAGAATAAGAAGCATGAAAGAAAGGTGGCCTGAATGTGGAGAAGCGTCACTCAAGAGGTGAGATCCATGATTGAGAGAACACAATGAAAGGGTATAAGTCGGGGCCCAAAATGCAGGGAAAAGACATTTTCAGAGTGCAGAGAGCAGGTGAAAATGGAGGAGCCTGTGCTGTGGACTGAAAAGCTGAAACCCACACATTTGGCTCTGCTTTTGTTCTCTGTTCTTCTTTTGTTTCTTCTGACAAAAATAAAGTTGTTTACACTAACTTCTTAACTTTTGGGTAAACTACATAAATGACCACCATACTATTAGTAAAGTCGCGATTTGGCCACCTTACTTTTTTTTGGAGCAATTAAACCACCAAATTATTTAATTGGTTGCAATGTGACCACCAGCCGTTAAAAACTAACGGAAGGAGTGACGTGGCAGTTAATAAAATTGGTATAATTACACATTTAATCCCTGCTTTTTATACATTTTATTAATTTGGTCCTAATTTTAATAAATAAAATAATTTTATTATTTAATCAGGTTGCGACACGTGTCACCGTATTATTGGAGGACTTTATTTATATATTTTTAGCAAAATTAAATAAGAAGCACATTGCTTCCAGCAGGAATCGAACTCATGTTGAATGAGTTGAAAGTGGGCGTGCCAACCACCAGGCCAAAGCTATCCTTGTGATGCTTTTTACGAATTCTATTATATATTTTAACTTGAAACGTTTTCGAGGAATCTTTGCATCAGAACTTGAAACTGTTGAAATTCACAGGCGACTTCGTTGAATCTGCGTTAGCCACAAGGGTTCGTTTCCCATATTTCAATGGCTTTCTCGTATTGCCAATGAAGTATTTCCCATGAAAGGCAAAGTTGTCCTACATAAACCATTTCAAGATCACCGTTGAGCTCATTGATGAACTTGGCCGTGGGGCCGGAATCGGACTTTTTTCGCCGTTGGAGCCTCAAGTTTTGGTGCAGAGATGTTGATGATTTGTGGGGTGAAATCGACTGAAGTGGATCCTTTGAAAGTGGTAAAATGTTTCTTGTTTTTTTCCTGGCATGAGTAACAAGTTAAAATATATATTAGAATTTGTACAAAGCATCACAAGGATAGATTTGGCTTGGTGGTTGGCACGCCCACTTTCAACCTATTCAACCTGGGTTTGATTCCTGCTGGAAGCAATGTGCTTCTTATTTAATTTTGCTCCTCCAATCAGGTGACATGTTTCACCGCCTGATTGGAGGAGTAAAATAAAAATTATTAAATTAAAAATATATAAATAAAGTCCTCCAATAATACGGTGACACGTGTCGCAACCTAATTAAATAATAAAATTATTTTATTTATTAAAATTATGACAAAATTAATAAAATGTATAAATAGCAGGGATTAAATGTGTAATTATACCAATTTTATTAACTGCCACGTCACTCCTTCCGTTAGTTTTTAACGGCTGGTGGTCACATTGCAACCAATTAAATAATTTGGTGGTTTAATTGCTTCAAAAAAAAGTAAGGTGGCCAAATCGCGACTTTACTAATAGTATGGTGGTCATTTATGTAGTTTACCCTAACCTTTTTTGGGTAGGTCTGGGGATAAAATTCGTCGGCTACCCTACTTATGTCTCAACAGTAAAAAAACATTACAAAATTAAATTTTAAGCCTTAAACATAAATTTTAAATCTTAAACCCTACATCATATACTCTAAAAAATATACTCTGCCCTAAATTTTCTAAACTCTAACCACAACCCCTAACCTAAAACATTAAACGCTAAAGTTTACATGTTTTCTTAATTTATCCTTTAAAGTATTTTTTGATCACTTTTACCCCCATAAACTTTATTATATTATCCATTTCATCTTAAAAAGTTAAGACTATTATAAAATCTGTCTTAACCAATTTGAACGTGTCATGTCGCCTCCAAACACTTTGCCGGAAAATTTGTTTCCTTCCAAGACCGTACCTTTACCGTCCAGGAACTCACTGTCGATATTGCGCTTTTTAGTGTCGGTGGGTCGTTAAGTAAACAGTTCAGTCTTATTACAGTCGATGAAGGTACCATCCGGATTGATAATAGCTCGGCGTTTTGAATGGTTGACGGTGTGTCTTTAGTTATCCTGGAAGTGAATCCGAAAGCAATGGATGAAATTAAAGTTGGGAAGAAAAAGGGTGTTTTGATAGTAACCCCCAACTGTTCTACCATTATCTCCTTAATGGATGCTACTTCTCTTCATCGTCATGCTAAGGTATAGGATTAAAATTTTACATTTTTTGGGTTATTGACTTTATAAATATTTAAGCTTTTGATTAGTAGATTAACTGTAGAACTTGGCTTTGCATTGTTTGTTTGGTGCTGCCTTTTGAGTTTTATTTGAATTTTATAGATGATGAATTAAAGTTGCAGATAAATAATTTGGAGATTCTGAGTAACATACTTAATCTGTCAAAGTTAAAGATTTAATCTTATAGGATTTCTCTTTGAAAAACAATGGCTGTCGTGTAACTGTGAAGGTTTTCAAAACAATGACAGAACTGTTGTAGTGGAGGGTAGGTGTTTTAGGGGAAGAAGATAGGGTATTTTGAGTATTTTGAGAAATATAATTAAATTAATAAATATTTTAATATATTTATTTTATTTTAAATTTTAAAAATAAACAAAAAATGATGTGGCGCGTTCTGATTGGTTAATATAGATTTTTTTTAAATGTGTTAGCTTTTGAGTAAAATGGTAGCACGTAAAGTTTAAGGGGCAAATATAGTCAAAAAAATATTTTAAAAGACAAATTGAAAAAACAAATAAAGTTTAGGGGTAAAAAATACATTTAACCAAGAAAAAACAATAGAAATAGATTTTGTAATAAAATATTGTTTTGTTAAAAACAAAAACAAAAAAATCTCGCTCAGCTTACAGACTATTTTCTTTTTCCTTGTTACAACTTACATCCTACATGTTTTTCCTTTTCTTTACCAAACATTAAATAACTCTAACACTCTATTCGAATTTTAGAAACATTAAATACTAATTTCGGGGGGAAAATAAATGTATAAATTAACTGGATTTTTGGACTTTCAAAAAATTATTTAGAAAATATATACTTAATCCTATTTATAATTAGGATAAATTACACAAATAATTACTAAGGTATGTATTTTTTTTTTACTATTGAAGTTTGAAAAGTTATATTAAGATCAATAACGTTATCGATTTGTAGCAAATATCATTCCACTATCAGCTACTATTAAATTGACGACGTAGCAAGCTGATAAAAAAAAGTTAATATCCCATTTAACCTCTAAATTATTACTAAAACACCATCTAAAAAAATTCTTCAACAAATTTTTTAATCATT
Source organism: Hibiscus tridactylites (assembly GCA_958450335.1). Lineage (NCBI taxonomy): Eukaryota > Viridiplantae > Streptophyta > Magnoliopsida > Malvales > Malvaceae > Hibiscus > Hibiscus tridactylites. The sequence goes on from OY288273.1 coordinate 8,863,867, forward strand.
TTAAAAAATCAAATCTATTTGTTTCTTTCTTTCTTTCTTCGTTGAGTTCCCAACAAATCCCATTTTTCTCCTTCTCCCTTGTATTTTGCAATCCTAATCCTTTGATTTCTGTTGATTTAACCTTTTATCATTATAATTTTTTTCAAAAAAATGCAATATTTCATCTCTTTTTTCTTATTCTTTATTACCCATTAAACCACAAAAATGGCTACTGTTTGGTCCAAGAAAGCTTCATCAATGGAGATTTTGTATCGTCTCCTTTAACACCACTTTGTGGTCCTAGCCCAAGACGAGATGAAAAAATCGCTGAGAACAAAGTCGTCGAGTTCTTCGAATCTGACACAATTTTGAGTAATATTGGTTTAATAGAGACGAAGTTAAAATTTAGAGTTGAGAAACAAAACATAAGTGTTTGAAAATAGAGATAAATTCATAAATAAATTAAATTTTTAAAAAATAAATATGGGACAAAGGTAAAAAAAAATATTCGAGAACAAGGAATTCTAGCCGTCGATCGCTTTGGCGAGCTGCTCCATCTAGGCAAGCTCAAAAACATTGTGGGGGAATCCCCGCTTCTAAGAAAACACAAGAACAAGCTCTCATTAGGCATCCCGCTCTCGGATCTAGACAATAACCCCCACCATCGATTTAGTCATCGACGGCGCCGACGAAGTCAAGCCAACCCGTATCTTAACCTCGTCAAAGGCCGAGGCAGGTTACTTTTTAAAGAAAAATGATGGAAGGAGCTTATAAGAAATTCTTTTGTATCGCCGATAATTTCAAATAGGTTAAGCATCTGGGCGGGAGTGCTTTGGCCATGGCGGTCGAAGTAGTCCCATTTGTTGGAAATCCACCGCACAGAAAGTCCGAAACATGTTTGAAGATTTGGGTTGTGTTTCTCAGCTTAGAAATGATTCTAAAGGGCAACCTTTTGCAACTACTAATGGGAATTCTATTGTTTAATTGGGTTAGAAAGACGTTGCGGCTGTTTTTTCTAGTACACTTATTAGAATTATTAGGTGTGACTATATATATACATATATGTATAAGGAAACAAGCCTTTTAATTTTATTATGGGTTTAGTTTGTAAGTGTATAATTTAAGATTTATGGCTAGAGTGTAGGGTTTAGAGTTTGAGGTTTGAGATTTAGGTTTTAGGGTACAAGGGTTTGAGATTAGGTTTTAAATTTTATAAAAGGGTTGTGTAAATTTTTTTACATAGCTTGTATATAAAAATATAACCTTATGTATAAATATATTTGTTGATTTATCTCGAATTTAGTGGATGAATGAGGTTAATTATGTGTCATGATTTTACTTTTATTTTTACAGTTCAAAATCCGTTCACTTGTCAAAGATAATGATCGCTCACCGTCATTATATATTAGTTCTATATGCGTTTACTAGTATTTAAGAGGTTAATTACGTGATTTCTCTTCTCATGAATTTTCTCTCAAAAATTCTTTTTATCTGTGCATTTGTGGGAGAATATTAGAAATACTAGTAAAAAAATTTTGAATTTTTTTACTCGTTTATTGCAAATTTAACATGATAGTTACATGATTTAAATCACTCATTAACTACATATTTAATATAGTAGTTATGTGAGTTTATCACCCATTCAATGCATAATTGAGATATTAATTACATGATTTAATAAGATTTAATATGACAATTACAAAAAAAATAGTCTTTATTATTATTGTTCTGAGTGATTTGTCGATTTTAGCATCAGATTTCAGCTTATAAGTAAAAAACATGTGATTCAATTTTTAAGTGTCTCTTAAAATGAATATCATCCATTTTTTCACTAAAACACTTGTTGGGTTTAGAGGGTACGAATTTTGAAAATGTTGTTTTAGACTCAAAACATGTATATATCAACTATTACTCCTCGTTCAACAACTCAAACACAAATCCGTTATTGGAAATTTGGAATCCGAGTCAACCAAATTTGTAAACCTCAATACATGCCCAAAACAGAAAGTACATTTAGACCACCCGAAACACAAGTCCCACCCACATTACCTCAAATGTTTAAAAACATGTAGAGTCTTGCTTGAATTACTTGGGAGCCCACATTTCCTTTTGATTAGCACTTACTTTATAACTTTATGGATGAAAAACGAGTGTAAGCTAAAAAAAAAAAAAAACTCAGTGAACGAACAAGATTCGCTTTAATCAAACATTACAACAATGACTAAGAATGAGCATATACAATCACTAAACCATAGCTATTAATAATTCAAAACCATTTTGTACGTGCTTACTAATTGTTCATACTTGATCATATGCATCAAAAATTTGTAGCAACTTAAATAAACTCATAAAATAAAATTTTTCATCATCGCAAAATCAATTCATTGGCAATGTTGTTCACTTGTCTAATTTCACATGTTCATATAATTTACAATGTTATTGTTCATTCTCATTATTACACATTAGATACTCGAATTTCAACATTATTACCTCGATTTAGGACTTAAAAGAGTTAAGTCATATCCCCCTAAATTAGTGTAGCCCGAAGCTAATATTCCTACACTGCCCCAATCATGTCACTTTAAAACAATTTGAGAGGATAAGTTGATTTTTAATTTAGTCCTCCACATTTGCATATTAAAATAATTTTGTCCTAAATTAAAAAATATAATTCTCATTATTTACATATTATTTTAATTTCACCATATTTTAATTTAAAATAATTTAATTCTAAAACTAAACACTAAACCATAAACTTCTAAACAATAATGTGGTTTATTTAACTTCATATGATATGTATTAAGCTTAATATGACTAATAATTTTTTAAAATTATAATTTTCTATCTATTTTTTAAAATATAGTCTTGTTGCACTAATAACTTTTTTTTTTCAAAATTTTTATTAAAAACAACTTTAGATCAAATAATATTTTAAAGCTATGAAAATTAATTTATTAAAATAAAAATACTTTATATCCTAATTTTAAGTTTCCTATTTTCTTTAACTTTTTTTTGTTAGTCACTTCCCTTCATTTCAACATAAACAAAACGGTGTGGCTTTAGAGTTCTATGAAAACGTTGTCAGGGTTAAAACCCATTTGCAGCTGTCATTTCTTATTTTTTCTTCTTTATTGACTATTATTTCTTCAAGTAGTGAAAAAAATAGTGTCGGATTTCAAGATGCATTTAATAATAAAATTGTTTTTTACCATTTAAATGTAATAAATGTACATATAATATAAATAATAATTATAATATCCAAGTAGTGAAAAAAGTAGTGTCGTATTTCAAGATGCTTTTAATTTTTTTCTTTCTTTTTTAGTCTTTTTAGGTAGTGTAGTGTAGATTTTGGAGAGCCATTTAATTTATTTTTGTTGGTGTTTCTATTTTGCCTTGAATCAAAGTTTTTGATGAATATATTCTTTTTAATAATAAAATTAACTTTTACCATTGGAACACTAAAGAATGTCTTTCTACTTTTTGTTTTCACTTTCCAAAATTTTTCTCTTTTTTCTCTTTCTTTTTCATCTTTGTAACTTCATCACATCGCTTTTATACAATCATTTGAAGGATCGTTCGGATCTGGTGGACGTTTCTTGGACCGTCTATAATAACAATAAATACCAGTTGAAATTGTCTTTTGAAGATTATTTTTTTGAAAAAATATATGTATTTTTTTATCTGTTAATCATGAACGGGATAAATAACATGAATAATTTAGATTACTGGAATTAATGGACTACATTAAATAAAAAATAAAGTTTACACTCTAAATTAAGAAAAAATTAAAGACTAAAATAAAAAAAATGAAAAATAGCATGACTAAAATAAAAATTGACCTATACCCTTAAAAATATGTTGACATCTCATGATTTAACCTTTTATTATGGAGTCAAACCCTAGCAGTGATTTAATTGAAAACTCTTAGTGAGTTCTTTTTTTCCTATCAAATTAATGGGCTATCTTAATATCTTTTCCTAAACTCAAGGGTTTTTTAATGGTAAAGTTGCTCACTAAATTTTAGTTAATTTTTCAATTTAGTAATTAAATTTCAGTTGCTTCATTATTACTATTAAATTTTATCATTTGCTTCAATTTGGTCACTGAGCTCTTAACGGACGTTAAAAAAGTGACGTGACAGTTAACAAATTTTGTATAATAACACATTTAGTCCTTCATATTTGCACATTCAAATAATTTATTCATAATTCAAAAAATATTAATAAATTTAACCTTCAATATTAACACATTATTTTAATTTATCCCTATTTTTAATTAAAATAATTTAATCCTAAACCTTAAACTCAAAACCATAAATCTAAAATACTAAACTTCAAACCCCAAATTCATAAGTACAAAACTAAAAACTTTAAACCCATAAACTCTCAATCCTAAACTATTAAACTATTAAACTTTAAATATACCGCGACCATTTGCATTGACACCAATGCCCTATGCGAACTAACATTATGTGTCGAATTTTCTTTTCGCACACACTACTTTGATTAAAGATCGCTTCATTCCTTTCCAACCAAATTGACCACGCAATGCCGAAAAAAGCAATAGACCAAATGAATTTGGCCGAACTTCTTATGGGGATATAGTTCCACAACACCAAAAACTCTCTTATAGTAGCTAGGATTACCGGCTGGACTCCCCACATTTCTCATCAATATTGTCAGATTCTCCAAGTGAAACTACACTGGCAAAAAATGTGGTCTCTTGTTTCATCACATACACCACAGTAAACGCACATACCTTCACCCGAAATCTCAACGCCTATTCTTCTTAATGCACTTGTTGTCGGCAGTCTATCGAGAACAGCTCTCCACATGAATGTCTCAATCTTCGGTGGGGCAAGGTTGGACCAAATCAGCTTCCAAATTTTCTCCCCCTCACAATCATTCGAAGCGACTAGCGAACAATACTCCTTCGGATTGTATATCCCTTTTCTAGAACCCTTCCAAGTTAAACGATCCGGAACCGAAAGTGAGACAACACACCTATTAATAGTGCTCATGAACATGGGCCTGCTGGTTTCTAGTTGCTAAAAGTGCATCATCAAATAAACCAAGGTTCCATAGCAGATTTCCTTATTGTTTTTGCAGAAAATGGGCCTGCTGGTTTTTGATTTTTTTTATATCATTATTGTTTTCGTTTCTCGGAACCAGAAATCAAACAACTTTGTTTTGTTTTTTCTCAGCAATCAGACAGTTAGTAAACAGTTCCACCATGAGACATAATAATAAACGAACTAACAAAGGCAACAAATTACTATATTTAAGGGTTTAAGGTTAAATTATTTTTAATTCAAAATATGGTCAAATTAAAATAATGTGTAAATATTGAGGGTTGAATTTATTATTATTTTTCAAATTAGGACTAAATTATTTGAATATACAAATATGGAAGACTAAATGTGTTATTATACAAAATTTATTAACTGACACGTCATCTTCTTAACATCTGTTAAGAGCTCAGTAGTCAAATTAAAACAAATCACAAAATTTAATGATAATATTAAAGCAATTAAAAATTTGGCTACCAAATTAAATAATTAACCAAATTTTAGTGACCATTTGTGAATTTTACCTTTTTAATGATAATAAAATAAAATTATAATATTAATAACAAAACCTAAATCCCTTTCTATTCTTCGTTTCCTCTTTGGCTTTCAAACCCTAAAAGGGTTGTTTTCACGCCGTCGTCATCAGACCAGCATCTAGAGCCGCGCGATTTCACCTCTTGTCGTCGGCGCGTCGTCAATCCCCTCTCCTCAACGTCGATCAATCCTCTCCCTGTAAGTCTCGTCAGCTCGCCTCCCTTTACACTCTCACGCTCACCCTTATCGCCCGCCCATCGATTTTTTTAGATTTTAGATTAACGGGAGAAAACGGGGATAGCGGCCCGTTACTACCTTTATTTACCGCTACCCGTTAAATTGCGGCCGCGATCCACCGCTACTAGTGTGATTCCGCGTCCCACCGTTGTTTTCGCCGATAGCGGTTTCGGCCGGCGAGCCGGTTTTTGAAACCCTGATTGAGAGTAAATGGACAACCTAGTAGATTCCTTAAACAACGCCTACCAAGAATTCGTTGCTGCAGCAGCTAATGTTCTCGAAACTAAGGAATCTTCGGCTGCCCAAAAGACGGTAGCCACTGATGCTGCTTTGGAGAACTTCAAGCAGAAATGGGAATTATTCAGAGTGGCTTGTGATCAAGCTGAGGAGTTTGTTGAGTCCATCAAACAAAGGATCGGATCCGAGTGCCTTGTGGACGAAGCCACCGGCTCCATGGCTGGGAAGTTGGGCCAGCAGTCAACCGGCCTTCCTCCCATAAGCGCTGTTCGTTTGGAGCAGATGAGTAAAGCTGTACGGTGGCTTGTGATTGAGTTGCAGCATGGTTCGGGGAGTGCAGGTGGTGCTGCAGCTCATGCCCACACATCGGCTCCTTTCGATGCTAGATTCCCAGAAGATGCTGCTCAGTAGGTATTGACAGGAACTCGGACGAGTGGCATGGAATGCTTGATCCATGTTAATTACATACTACAATTCAGAATGTTTGCTTCTACGGTAAGTATCTTAAGTTGCTTGCGGATTGTTAACAACCCATAGATATTTGTGTGATTAAGTTGTTTTGAGTTTATTGTTGTAGAATTCCAATGCATGTCATCCACATTTTACTTCTACAAATATATGAAATGATGTAAATTATAGTGCAATTCTGCAAGGATATTGCATCCCATTTCTACACTAATCTCTTTTTAATAAAATCATCTGTGTTTTTGCTTAAGCATCATTAGACATTTCTGACCCCACTCAAGTAAGCATCATTATATTTTGAATCTACAGTGTTCAGCTTGTATTTGCATTTGTCTTTTGGAATAGCTGCCCTGCCTCTCAAGAATTAGGACATCCAATGGTGACCTGTGTTTGTCAGCTCTGCAATATTTCCATTTCTGTATGATAAGAATGGAAATTGCCAAAAACATGCTTATCAGTTTCAACATACATGGAAGGAAGTACAATTGCTAATGTTCCTAAGTTACATAAATTAATTAGGCTATATCTTGCAATTCTGCAATTATTCACATAAAAGATTATAGGCAATGAACCATATATACAGTTGTCAACTGAACTCGATTATTACAACAAAATACGACATCTGCACATCAAGAATCACAGCACTCACCATATTGGAAGGATCTTGTTAATTATCTTTCAGCAGTAACGGCGGAGTTATATCCATTAGATGAAGATACAACATCTGTAGTTACAATTACAGCCTCTGACTCGCTAGCTTCTGCATCACTCTGATAAATACCCAAGAAGTAACTAGCCATTTAGGAATTAAAACGATGAAAAAAAGTAATAAATAACCAAGTTCAATATTGTTTTATGAGTTAGCATTTAGCAAATCCAGCTCAGTAGTCTTTGCAGTCGGATCCTGGATTGCTACTGTTGAAACCTTTGAAAGGTCTCTCAAAACACCCTGCAAATAAAAAAATTTCCAAGTGAATGACCAAAAAATTTCCAACTGTTAATCATCATCTGCAAGTCACTAAAATACAGATGACATTACATTGCGTAAAGTTCTAGCTGATTCATCTAACCAATAAATTTTCTTATATTTCTTTCACGTGAAGAATAAATAATTCAAAGACTCAACTTTGCATCACAAAATTAATTAATCTCGGTAAAACTTGAAAAGACTACGGAAGAACTGTTCTGTCAAGACTCAAGATTTTAAAAGCAACCTAACTTTTGAATTTTTGAACTTTTTAACTGTGATAATTTGACATGCGAACTAAAATCTTCATGCAATAACAGGTTAAACTCTTGATACATGCCTTTTGGACAATCAAAAGGACCGACATAATCATGTATAATAAAAATATCATTAGAATTACAAAGAAAGCATTATTAACAAAGAGACAGTCAATCATCTCAATAGTGTACTCTCTAGAATTTGTAATCTGTACGCAATTAAATTGGGGATAGACTTATGTACAACTCTTTCGTGGTTTAGACAAACCTTATTTGCCCACTTGAGTCCGCAAGCATTACAAAGAGTCCTTGGACCAGAAGGTCCACGACGCATCATAGGAGTTTTCTTAGAGCTGATTCCACAGTGTGTACATCTACACAGAAAAAAAAATAAGCAAAATAGAGAAAATCTACATAAGTCCCTTTATTGAAACATAATAAATGATAGCTAGAAACAAACATAACATCTTCAACTAAGTCGTAATACCAATTCAATGATAAGATAAAGGGTAAACTACATTGGATACCACTGAGCTTTAAGTTTAGTATCGATTATACCATTGAACGAAAAATCGATACTATTTTAGGGCCGAACTTTAGTTTAGACTTCAATTATACCATTGGCCGATAAAATCCTTCCACATCATCGCACGCAGACCGTTAAGATCCATCCACATCATCAATTTTAATGGATAATTGAAGCATAAATTAAAGTTCAATGCTAAAATAATATCAGTTTTTTAGTTCAGTGATATAATCGATACTAAACTTAAAGTTTAGTGGTATCTGGTGTAATTTATCCTAAACTAAAAGCATGGAACTAACACCATTGAAAAAGCTACTCACAATACTTCTTGCATACTCTCATCTTGCCCAGAACCAGGCGTTCCGCTCCATCCCGAAGAGGCTGAGGCTACTTCATCAGAAATTGCTTTGGATGATGTGAATTGGCCCTTCTTGCGCTGCATCCTGACAAACCACACCAAGTATGTTGAAAAGTGGTTTGAAGAACAATCTCGAAATGAAGAAAGAAAGTGGAAAAGGAGATGAAACTGATCATTTGCATACCTGAGAGCCACTTCTTTCCGCACGGTATAGCGGATTTTCTTCTCAAAGCACCTCTCTTTTCTCTTCTCCCGGAACCGGTTTAAAGAAGCAGCTCTCTGTGGTTGAATGGACCTAGAAGGGAACTCACTGATGCCCTAGGAGAAAGGCATATAAGAAGTTAAACAAAATGCACAAAACAGAACCTCCTTTAAAGAACTTGTCACAAGATAACTAGGATGATTGATCTAACCCATACCCTTTGAGTAACAGAAACTGTCCCCATTGCAGGAGTGCCTGAAGGGATTTCATATCCACCTAGAAGTAACAACACTGCCTGAACCTGAAAATATCAAAGGCACCAAAACTTGTGATTTTCCTGAACTCCATATTTGGAACTTCAAGCTCTAACAGTAGAAAAGGGAAACCATTATTCATTTGAGTAAAGCCAAAAATGCATAACCCGCCACATTATTTTAAACAAATCAATATATAAACTACAAATTATAGATGCAAAACTCAGTGAGCTGTCAGCTAAATTAGCATTAAAACAAAATATGCCGCAGCACATAATTCGCCAAATTAACAAATAAATTTCATTAAATTCACCCAATCAACCTAAAACCAGAAGCAACAAGTACACAATTTAAAGAAAAAGAATAGCATTTAAAGAAAACACGTATCAAAACTGAAAAGGAAAAGGAACCTTGTCAGGAGAAACGGAATCAAAGACATAAACTTCGCCTTGAAATGACAGGGTGAGCTGATCGGCGCCACCATTACCAGGAACAGCTGTTGAATCGGATCCTTGACCATAAACATTGGCATGAGGACCTTCTTCCATAGCATTATTCATAACAGCAACAACGGCGCCGTTTTCTTGGAATCCAATCGGAGGGTTATCCACCGGCTCCTCCTCTCGACATCCGCCTGGACCGTCATCGTCTTCTTCTTCGTCAATGTTCCGTTGCATGTTCACGGCACCTGCACCGTACATTGTTGTTGGCTGGTGATTTGAATTCGCCATTTCTTTTGCATCGAAAATTACGGTTAAAAAATATAGAGAGAAACTGAGGTAGAAAAATAAGAATTAAATTTATTAAAAAAGTTTAAAATGAAAGAAATGATTTGAAGTGAAATCCTGGGATTAAGAAATGATTAACCAGAGATGGAAGAAGATTTAGAATTGGGAAGGGAGGGTTAAGATAACGCACCCGATTAATAATCATATTTATGGTTTATGCTACCCGGGTGGAATGCAAGGTAATCACTGTTAAATGTATCGTTTTCTATGGGTAAATTTCATTGGATACTACTGGGTTTTAGTCGTTATATCGTTTATGCCATTCATTTTCCAATTGCATCAATTATAATATTAAACTTTCATTTTGTTTCAATTATACCATTTGTCGGACTCAACAAGTTGTCCTAGGGAAAAAAGAGAGGATGATGTTTTTTAGGAGATTCGAGTTCAAATCACTCTGTTTACAAAGCGTGTGTATTGACAAAGGTTAAGAATATATATGAACAAATACTACCTTGTAATCACCTTAAAACTATTCGAAAAAATTATACCATTTGCCCGTTAAAATTCAAGCGGCATGAAAATGCAGAAAAAACGACATTGTTTCTAAACTTTAGGATTGTATCAATTTTTCCAGTAAAATGATTCTATTTTAGCAACTGAACATTTTGGTCGTTGCTGTCGAACGATTGTCGTTCGTCATCGGTTACCCTTCACGATACGATCAACTTTACAACGCTTGTATTTAATTTTCCTTCTTCTCATCAGATTGGTTTTCTACAAAACTCACTCAAAATTAATAAAATTAAACAAAATAAATTCACTATTTTCGGGTTTGGGACATTTTCGAATTTGAGGTGTTTGTTCGAAAATTCAAACGGTAAAAAATATTTTTTGAGAAGAAAAATAACATACTTTAGAACCAGCCTTAACAAACAATCATTCGAGGAAATCAAAGTATTAGCATGTCAAATCTTATGATTGATTTTCATCAATTTTAAGTGAGTTTCATAAAAAATTAATTCAATAAAAAAAATAAAATGTGAACATTCAGACACTATTTTATTGTGAATGACTATTTATAACAAACAATAATTAATTGACAACGACTATTAAAATGTTGAATGACAAAAAATAAAATTATTTTAAAATTTTATAGTAAAATTATACACTTCTAGAGTTCCACCAAATCACATCTCCTATCATCATTCATTATTCTAATGGTCATTCTGGACTAAATAGTAATCAAAGACATGTCAGAATTTCCAGAAATTTTACTTACCCATTTTGTACGATCATTAAATCAATCTAACACAAATCCAATTTTTTATCCAAAATCTAAAAGTGTTCATGATCGGTTATTGGATTTTACTAATCATAGTTTAACTGTTAAGAATCGTTTAATCGTTAATAGTTAGTTGTTAAAATATTGTTAACCGACAGTTCGATTACATGTTAACATGTAATGTATTATAATTTTTTCGTATGTTCACTACTTCTTTTGAGAATAATGAAATTATATTTTTGATAAATATTATATTAAATTGTTCAAAAAATGCTTAAATAGAGATTCTAAATACTAAGTTCATACTTAACTAAAAAATAAATATATACTACAAAGTTTCAACACAGCACAAAATACATAAAATTTCATAGTTTAAAATTCTAAGCTTTAACAGTATTAAACACATAGTAATATACCATCGATGTTTTAAAAAATATATATTTAACTAACATAATATAAATAAAACTTCCATGAGTTTGTATCACAAGTTACAAAAGTTAACTCTATGACCAAATCATCCAAGGTTTTCACTGACTTTTCTCTAAAATGAAATACAACTCATCAATCATAATTATTTGTTGATTAAGTGTTAAATCTTTCAATCCTATATTTAAAAATATGAAACAAGATAGTACAAGAAATAAAATGTAATACTAGCGAATTGAAGATAAAAAAATAATTATGAATTATATTACAAAATAAGGTTTAAAAATTAGAAAATGGGTGTGTGGACTAAACTTTTGTATTTTATTTTTAATATATATATATATATATATATATATATATATATATTTAATAACGGTTAACCTACCATTTGTCAAAATTTATAACCGTAATCATTAACTATCATTTTTAGCGATTCAGTTAATTAAAATCGTTTAATTTTAATGGTTACAAGAAATAAAATGTAATACTAGCGAATTGAAGATAAAAAAATAATTATGAATTATATTACAAAATAAGGTTTAAAAATTAGAAAATGGGTGTGTGGACTAAACTTTTGTATTTTATTTTTAATATATATATATATATATATTTAATAACGGTTAACCTACCATTTGTCAAAATTTATAACCGTAATCATTAACTATCATTTTTAGCGATTCAGTTAATTAAAATCGTTTAATTTTAATGGTTCAGTTAATTAACCTTAAAATGTAACGATTATATCGATTAACGGTTACGGTTAATTATGCACACCCCTACCAAACAAAAACAACAAGTAACATATTAATCCCATGAGAGTCCAACAATTACTTTATTAGGAGTTCAAAAACGACTTATTACACATTTACCACTTGGCCTTGTAGTGCAATACCCCAAAAGTTCCAATATCATATTTTTTATTCGTATCAATATTTAAACAATATTAAATATCAATGATCAAGTCCATTTAATATTAAATTAATTAATTAATTTGGACTAAATGTAATGGTATAGTTGGTTTTTATTGAGGAATTGTCAAAATTTTAGACTAAATTGTAAATTTTGCAAACTTGAGAGGTAAATAGATATCTTTTCTAAAGTGAAGTTGAAATTTAATTAAATAGAATTTTTATTTATTTTTTATCATTTGGGGGTCAATGTACAATAATGAAAAGTTTAGGGACTATATTAGAAGTGTAGTAAAAGTTGGAATGTAATGAAACTAGCAAGGGAATTGGTTACCATGAAAAATATTATTTGAAGCTTTATTGTTATTTTGGTTAAATATTAGATTTGGATTAATGAAACATTTAAAATTGACTATTAATGGAATTTTGGACTGATTTCTTTTTGTCCTTATTAGCATTTATAAAAGGATAATAATAAAAGAAAGGAAATACTTCATCTTCCTCATTGAGAAAGGCTAGCAAAAATTTAAAGTGGGAGAGAATAAAAAGGAAGAAAAAAAATGAAAGTTTAGATTTGGAGTCTTGAGAAAATTGCAAGAAGTTAAAAGAAGTTTTCAATCTTTGTAAAATAGTCCCTTCTTGAGTTAGTATTGAGTTTGAATAGCTTATTTTTCTTATTAAATAGAGATATATTACATTCCAAAATAATTGTCAAAATTTAAACTCATACAAGATGGAACAATATGAGCATTATTAATTATTCAGTCAATTAGTGGATCTTGAGTTCGAAAAGCTTTAATTGCGATTTTGAAGAAAGAAAAGTCCGAGTTATGTTTAAGAAAAAGGGTTATAATCATTAATTTTTCATTTAACTTCTCTTTAAATTTTTTTCCTACCGACCATTAGTTAATCATGAATTAAAAATCACTATAAAATTTTCCTTAACTTCTCTCTAAAAAAAATCCTTAATGTCATTAGAAATTCTAAATATCAATTAAAACCACCATTAATTCTTCCTTAATTTCTCTTTAAAAAGATCTTACTAAACTTTATTAGCAAACGCTCTGGCAGTAATTCGACATTCAAAGCTTCGGCTCCAACAAATTAATCCAAGAAAAGACAGAAGTAAAGAAAGAGAGAAACGTATAGAATATAAAAATGAAAGGAATTAGAGCTTTTTGTACAAGTAGCCAATATAAATAGCCAAGAGGTTTATGAGATTTGTTTTCTTTTTCAATCACTAATTTGTCTAATTCTTGGTTAAACACTGATCTTCTCCATCAATAAAAAGCAGGGCTCCAAAATGCTAACAACCCAAAGCTTAAAAGAACAACATATTGCCGTCTTGGCCTTCCCATTCGGCAGTCACAATCTGGCCATCCTAGGATTAGCATGCAGGTTGGCTATTGCAGCTCCCAATCTGCAGTTTTCTTTCTTTACCACACAAAAAGCTAATGATTCCATGTTTTCCAGTTCTAAGCTTAATGTTCCCATTCCCAGCAATATCAGAGCTTATAATGTGGAGGATGGTGTGCCCATCAATCATGTTTTTAGTGGAAACCCAGTGGAGAGATTAGACCTTTTCCTCAAGGCAGCTCCTGAAAACTTTCAAAGGGCCTTAGATATTGCAGTTAGGGAAAGTGGAAGGAATGTTAGCTGCTTGGTCACGGATATTTTCTTGACATTTGCTGCAGATATGGCGGAGGACATGCAGGCTACTTGGATCCCTGTTTGTGTTTCGATTCCGCAGAGTCTGTCCGCCCATATTTACACTGATCTCATTCGTCGGCTTTTCGGTGATGTTGGTGGTGGCGAATTCCAGCACCAAACTTTGGAAATGATCCCAGGGTTATCTCCAATGCAAGTTATGGATTTATCTGAGGAAATATTGCCTAGACTTTCAAAAGAAACATTCTTTTCTCACACTTTGAGTGAAATTCGATGTGTTTTGCCTCGATCTACGGCCATTGTAATGGGTTTTTGCCAACAACTTTATCCCACACCACTCCTAGATGATCTCAAATCCAAGTTACCAGCATTATTGAACGTTGGTTTCTTAACACAACAACTTCCCCCACCTCCATTACCACTACCGGATTCAGATGTGACGGGGAGTTTATCATGGTTAGACAAGCAAAGTCCCAATTCGGTTATGTATATTAGCTTTGGAACAGCGGCGTCCCCACCGGTGGAGGAGTTAAAAGCGTTGGCGGAGGCAGTGGAAGAGAGTGGCATTTCGTTCCTTTGGTCTCTCAAGGATGAACATAGGCAGCATTTACCGGAAGGGTTTGTTGAAAGGACAAGGAAGCAAGGGAAATTGGTTCCGTGGGCAGCCCAAACTGTGGTGTTGGGGCATGCTTCAACAGGTGTGTTTTTGACGCATTGCGGGGCGAACTCAGTGTTTGAAAGCATTGCAAATGGAGTTCCCATGATCTGCAGACCCATGTTTGGGGATCATGGGATGATTGGACGTGCGGTGGAGGAAATATGGGGGATTGGTGTTAGAGTGGAGGGGCATGTGTTCACAAAGAGTGGGGTACTAAAGAGTTTGAAGCTGGTTTTGGGACAAGAAGAAGGGTGGCGGATGAGAGAAAGGGTTATGGCATTGAGAGAGCTTGTCTTGAAAGCTGCTGAACCAACAGGAAGTGCTTCTCGGGACTTCAAATCCTTACTACAAACAATCTTATTGGTTTAACATAATATTCCGACACCCAATTCGTATTGAATTTTATAAAGATCAAATATATAGGACAAACAATCTTATTTCTTAATCTTGTGTGTTCGTAGGAAAGGATCTTTGGTATTTTGTTTTAGAAACAGATAGGAAGATTAATTAAATTCTAAACAAATTAAAAATTGTGGTACCACTAATATATTAAGGATTATTATTTGATGTATAATCGGAAGAAAAAAAACACTTCTATAACCACGCTTTAACTAATAACGAGTGTTTTCTTTAATTATATCTTGGATTCTTAAATACATGAGAATAACATTTGTCGTAATTGAAACCGTTTTTAGGTTAAAAAATGACTAAAAATGTGCGTTTTTTTTTCTTCATTTGAAACTCTGTTTAACAATAACTGAATAAACTAATTGCAGATTATATTAGTTGATAGCTGATTGTATTAATTGATTTGACTAACAAATTGTATTAACTGATTGTATAAAAGTATTCGGTAAAATTAGCTGATAGATGTTTGATTATTTAAACAAACAAAATGACATAAAGACTTGATTATATTCAATACTTGTTTGAATAGTTTATTAGTTATCAATATTTTGTATATTAATTAGATTATAAAAATAATTTTTTTAATATAACATTACTAAGCATATTTGAAGGATCTATATAATTATTATTTGGCTTAATGACTATTTTTGTCCCTGTAATATTATTAAATTATCAATTTTGCCCTTATGATATTTTTGCATCAATTCGGCCCTTGAATTAGTCGTATTGCATCACTGTTTATGAGTTAGGAATACTTTTATGTTTCGCAATCACTTTAGATTGATAAAACCTTCAATTATAGGATTTAGAATTTAGGGTTTAAGATTTAAAAATTAGAGTTATAGTGCCAGCCAAGAAGCAAACAGTGATGTAATTCGACTACTTCATTGGCCAAATTGATGCGAAAATACCATAGTGACAAAATTGATAAATTGAGACTGCTACGTGGGTAAAAGTAACACTTAAGCCTTATTTTTAGTACAATTTAATTAATTATTAAATTTAAATACAAATATAAATGTGTGAGAAAAAATATTAGTCTACAAATGTCACAATGTAAATACGTGAGGGTGAAGAATTAAAATAAAAATGTTAAATTTAGGTTATTTGAATTTTTTTATAATTGTTAAGGCTAAAGGGTTTTTATAACTATGATGTCAAAATCTCTAATTTCAAAAAACTTTTATTAGAAATTTTTTTCACAATTAGAGGTTTCACTCTAATCTACTATTTACCAAACATCTAAATTAACTATTTAACTGATCAAACCTCTAATATTAACTCAAACCTCTAATTTTGGCTCAAACTGACATTTTCCAAACATGACGAAAATCGTCATATATTATTTTGAACTGTGACCGAATATTCATAAAACTTCATTTTTTCAAATGATTTTATAAAATTCTCTTTAAAATATAATTATGTGATCTGAGTTTAAAGCTAAAGTAAAAGTTGGGTTTGAGAGCTAGTTACGCGTAAGGAGGATAATTTACATTTTAAATTACTAAATTTAAAATCCAATTTCATTTACATCACAAACCTTTAATTGAATTAAAATACATCATCTAATTTTTATTATCTAAAAATAAAGTCACTTATATTGACAATGTTAAATAATTCTAATGTAAAAAAATGGAAATTGACACTTTTGTTTAATATATCTTTAACATATCATCAAAAAATAATGTTTAATTGACAATTTAAACATTTTATGATGATATGTGAAAATATGTTAAATAAAAGTATAACTACCCGAATTTCGGGTTAGCAATTCGGATCTTAGATTCAGATTTGATACTTTAAGAAAGTCAATTTAGAAGCTCAATTAAATGAAATTAAAGACTAAAGTGAACAAAGATTAAACTTTCGAGTTAAAAAGTGAAAACAAGAAAAAATGTGAATTTATGGAGTATTTTACCACTCTCTCTCTTTGTAACATCCCGAGTTTCAGGTTAGTAGTTCGAGTATGGAATTAATGGTTCGAGTCTGGTCGTGGGTTTTGAATAAATTGATTGTGTTACCTTTGGTTAGATTGGGCCTTTGAATCCTTTTGGACTTAGCCCAAACATTACAGAAGTGCCACATTTAGAAAGCTTGATAGTTGAGGGGTATCACTTGCAATTTTGGGCGAGTGAGAAAGAAGACTAGAGATAACCTTAAAATAGCTGATTGTTCCTCCTCTATTTCAATGAATGACAAACATTGGGTTCTCTTTAATAATACATATAAAGAGTTTGTTTTTTTTGTGTACACATGATGTTACCGGAGAGACAAATGGGTTTTTGACTTTTAATGGAAACTATATAAGAAAAATGAAAGGAAATATGGGGTAGGTAAGGATGCCGCGGTGCGACTATAATACGACACTAATCTATATGTTATAGAACACAGAACTTAAAATATTATCTACCCACTTAAAATGTTATACTTTTTATAATATTTTAAGTTGGTGGTCTTACAACAAGTATCGATAACTATATACAAATTTCAATACTTACAAAAACCTAAAATGTTATCAGAAGTTATAAGCATCGATACTCCGAGTTAAGTTTCGATACTTAACCACTAACCTAAAATGTTATAAAAATATAACATTTTAAGTCAAATAATTTATAATATTTTTAGTTAATGTCGCACCGTAACTATACCACAACCCTACTGCACTTTAAACTCTCCTGAAAAATAGGATAAGGCCCACTTGACTCTACAAAGAAGAAAAAAAAAAGACAATGGCCCTGTTTGGCAATTAGCGGATAGCTGATAGCTGATAGCGGATTGCATTAGCTGATAGCTGATAGCTGATTGTATTAGCTGATTTGACTAGCGGATTGTATTAGCTGATTGTATAAAAGTGTTTGGTAAAATTAGCTGATAGCTGATAGCTGTTTGATTATTTAAACAAGCAAAATGACATATAAGGGTAAAAATGTTATTGTTTATATTAAAAATGTTATTATTTAATTTAGGTTATTTGGAGATTTTTGGTAATTATTAAGGGTAAAAGAGTCATTGCAACTCTAATATCAAACCTCTAATCTCAAAAAGCTCATATTAGGAGCTTTTTCAAAATTAGCTTTTTCACCTCAATCCGCTCTTTCAATCCGCTATTTACCAAACATCAATATTAGCGGATTTGACTAGTCAAACCTCTAATTATAGCTCAAACCTCTAATTTTTGCCCAAACCGCTATTTACCAAACAGAGCCAATAGCAGATTTAGTTTATATGCTAGTTTTATTTTATTTATTTAACCATGAATGATTAGTGAACCAGTCTACCACAATGTGTTCACTACTTCACTTGCTTCACTTTTACACGTCAACTATATTAAGTGATTTCCACATGTATACAAGGGCTTTCGGTTCATTTTAATCACTTTCACATTATTTATTTGCGTTTATAAATTCGCTCTCAATTTCACATTACACATTCACTTTTCACGTTACACTTTAGTCACTTAATCTCATCGCTTTATTATTAGTATGATAATTATAAATATCATCACACTATTCCAATACCATGCATTAGCCACCAGTGTAATGTACATTCGTGCATTCACCCCAAAGAGTTACATTTTAAAGTGATCATTTTTGTAACTTTTTATAGTTAGAGGATTCAATAAAAAGGTACTCTATAGTCGGGGACAAATTGCCTATTTTACCAAAAAAAGAAGAAGCCAATTTCAAAGTGAAGCTTGAAAATTATGGTGGACGGATCAGCACGTCTTATCCTTTGATAACGATCTTTATACTTCCCCACAACAGAATGCAGCAATAATTGAGATATTTCAAGCCTTTTGTGAGTTTAGCTTGGTTTTGTACTTGAGAAGTTATCGGTTAATTAATTCAGAAATGGTGTCGGAAACAGCTGAGGTTTTGAAGAACGAACTGCCTTTGGAGCAGGAGCTTGTTGTTTTGCCTGAAGGTGTTGTCACTGGTCTTGTGCTTGTCGATATCATCAATGGCTTCTGCACTGTCGGTGCAGGAAACCTGGTAAATCTGGCCCTTAAACTGTACTGTTTTTTTTTTTTGCTATTGAATCAGGAACTTTATAGCACTAATATGTTGGATTTCAGGCCCCAAGAGAACCCAACAGACAGATTTCGGGGATGATCAACGAATCATCAAGGCTGGCAAGACTTTTCTGCGACAAGAAATTGCCTGTTATGGCGTTTCTCGATTCCCATCACCCTGACAAGCCCGAGGATCCTTATCCTTCTCACTGTATTGCCGGCACAGATGAATCAAATTTGGTTCCAGGTATGTCTATGTTTACTTCTCCCTTTTAAATTTATATAATGGATTTCTAAATAGAAATCTTCAAAAAAAAATGGCAGCTTTGCGATGGATAGAAAACGAAACAAACGTGACAATCAGGCGGAAAGATTGCTACGATGGATATTTGGGTTCCATGGAAGTTGATGGTTCGAATGTTTTCGTCGATTGGGTGAAGAACAATCAGATTCAAGCTGTAAGAACTCGAAACTGCTGCTTGTAATCATTTTCCCCCTCTCCTGAGCAGTTGGATATGATGAGTTTATCTAAATCATTATTTTGATGGTCGTAGATACTGGTAGTCGGGGTGTGCACAGATATATGTGTGCTGGATTTCGTATGTTCGACATTATCTGCGAGGAATCGAGGATTTCTGGCTCCTCTCAAGGATGTTATCGTGTATTCACGTGCCTGCGCAACCTTTGACGTTCCCCTTCAGATTGCCAGAAACACCAAAGGAGTTTTGCCTCATCCTCAGGTAGTAAGATTCATATTTTTGAGATTTTCCGTATCGACGATGTAAACAGAAAATCATTTGAGTGATGCTGATTTTGTTGTTGCAGGAAATGATGCATCATATAGGTCTTTACATGGCAAAAGAAAGGGGTGCCAAGATAGCAAATGAAGTCTCATTTGGTGCTCCCAAATAAGCCCATGAGCTGGTAGGAGGTTTGGGATATATCTTATATGCGCCAAAAGTATATGCTTGAATAAGGTCAAGTAATGTATAACTATGAAATTCAACATTTACCATGTATTTGTATATGTATATGTTGGAGTTCGGATGTTGACTGTATTTTGCTCATTCCATGCTCACCATGTTTATATCAATATTGGCCATTATACCAATATTGCTCATAATGTTCGATTCTGTTTTTTCTGCACGAGGACCGGAACTAGAACCGGTCTCATTAAGTGGATCAAATTTCAATGTTTCGTACTCGAAGTTGGGAGCCACCTGGGAGCTAGATTTGCCCTGTTTCAACAGCAAGATCAAGAGGACTCATGGCAGCAATATAATCTTGTTCCAACTTATCTAAACTAGAATTCACAAATGCACTCCTCTTCATTTTATAATTTTTCACCAGATACAGACACCCATATTCCTTTTTCTTCATCTTAACAAAAAAGGAAGCAGATGGAGTGGTCAAAAATTGCTAAATCCTTTGGAAACAGAAAAGGGCACGAATACTTAAAAACAAACCCAGAACTTAATCTCGTAAATGATTTGAAATGTTGTTTCAATACAGTATCCATTTTAATCTTGATTTATTAATTTCACACGATGAGCTGAAACAATTACCTGGAACTTAAGAAGACTTCTTATGTAACAAGGGATCAGTGATGACTTGGGGTTCAAAGTCTGGTTTCAGATAACGGGCAAGCATATCTGCATATAGCTCGTATCTCGCAGTCATTCGGAACCCCCATTTGTCTTTCATTTGCCTACAAAGGTTAAGATCCATGTCTGAGATCATCAATCCATCCTTATAACGGGAAAGTGATGGTGTGCAGGAAGCATCTGGTGCTGAAAAATAACTAGATCCATAGAAATGCCCAAAATCTGAATGTTGTGGCTTTCCATCCCCTGAAGTGAACGGGTTGGGGAAAATCTCAGTCCCTACACGATTGATGGACCCGACAAAGTAACTATTTGCTATTGCAGCATTCCGTGCCTGTAAAACGAAGGAATAATAATGTCAAACAACTTGTAGAAGAGTGTTGCAGAGGCAATACTAGTAAAAGACTAGAATCTGTATAAATGTCATTTGCAATAAATAATATTACATAAACAGCCTCATGGTGAATTTTAATGGCAATTGAAGCATAATCTAAATCAGTAAAAGGAGCATAAAACATGTTAATATATCAGGAAAGAGAAATACATAGGGTAGGTGGAATATGAAATGGTGCAAAGAATAACCTCTACGGGCCACAGCGGTTCACTAAGTTCACCAACTGTGGCTGATGGGTTGAAAACAATCTCAGCACCATTCAAACCAAAAGCTAGCCAATTCAAAGGATGGTGTCTTCCATAACAAATATTAACAGCAATCTTTCCATAAGCAGTCTCAAATACGGGATGCCCAGTATTCCCTTCCATGTAATATGTGCTCTCATTGAAGTCCCCAACTCTGGGAATATGGTTCTGCCAGAAGCCAGACATTTAAGAAAAATCAACAAAAATTCTAAAACATAAGCTGAAACATAGATATTATACAACATTTACCTTACGATGCTTGCCTATTATATTACCATTATTTCCAATTATAACAGCAGTATTCCAGAGAGTCTCTCCATGATTTATATCCCTCTCGAGAATTGGGCTTACAATGACCATATTATATTTGCAAGCAAATTCCTGAAGAAATTGTGTAGATTCCCCATTAACAGGCTCAGCAAGCTCACACCAGCTCTTTTCTCGTGTACAGAAGGCAAATGGCATCATCCATGCTTCCTGAACTTGCACCATATGAGTCATCAATTGGGAATTTAAGAATAATCATGAACTAGTCGATAAAACCGACCATACCTGCAAGCATAGTATGTTGACTCCTGAAGCACCTGCAGCATCAATTATTGGTCCCAATTTCTCAAAGATAGCCTTTTTCTGGCCCGAAAAGGGAGCAGTGGTTGGAAGAGCAATGGAGTTCTGAATAAGACCGACCCTTACTACCCGGGGTTCTCTTAACAACTCTTTGTCAGCAGAAAATTTGAAAGCCTGGAATGATTTGAAATGGAAAAGCACATATGTCCTCTAGAATATACTTGCATTGAAAATGAAAAAATTTGACCAAGACAATAACGACTAGTGTGCTAATGTAGTGTTTTTCAACATTTTAGATAAAAGGGCAGGCTGAATGAAGATCTACATATTTTCAAGGAAATTATACATCGAAACTATCATTATTAAATGTTCAAATGTATGAATATGAAATTGGAAAGAAAAAAGGGAGCACATATATTTGAAGATTGAAATATCAGAACAATTTATGACATAGAATAACTACCCCTGCTAAAGATTAACATAATAATTGGTTTCGGTCTAAGCATAAATTATTCCTAAGATGATGAATCTCTGTATGGATGAATCTGTTACAATGCATTAATGATGGATAAGTAAGCACCTGAAGGTCAAAGTCATGTTTTGAAGAGAGGGATTTAGCTGATTCAGGTACAGAAATGGTTTCAAGTGTTTTTCCGCAATTCAGCCCCAGAAGCAACCGGCTGACTTCCTGTAAATAACTCATAATCAACATAAAATTCCAAAGATTGTTACTTTCATTGGCAATAAGATTAGTAGATTTTGATTTTAGTAAGATACTAAGATCAGTAGACAAATTGTTTGCAATGATCATTTCAGTGGCAAAACTGATCCAAATTACAATAACCAAAGTACCAAACTAGTCCGAATTGACGATTTGAATTGGGTTTTCCTAGTATCAAACCACATAATTAAATCTACTTTACATTAACAAAATAATTCAAGGTATAAGCTACCAAAAAACAAGTGAAAAGATTGGATCTTTTTGTCCAGTGCAAGGTCAGATTAAGGGAAGAAAATAAAAATAATTAGGTCAGGACAGATAAATTAAAACCCCAAAACGAAACCTGGTAGAGTTGAGGCTTGAGATTTTCGCTCAAGAGGTGTTGAAGTGAATTATACCCACAAATTGATCCTTCTTCTAAGCTTTGCTTCTCTTCACGTTTCTCCATTGTTGGATTCCTCAACTCAAAAACGAATCATGGAAAGCAGATTCAACCTTAATATATTACTACTAGCTAACGTCTCTCTCTAACTCACTCGCCCATACACGGTTCATCGACCAACTATCTTATCACTTTTATTTTAGTCACTAAATTTTTAAAATTTTTAATTTAATAATTACTTTAAACATTAACATTTGTGTCACTTTAAAATATTTTTATTATTATTTTAAAACTTTTTAATACTATTAAATGTAAAAATGATTTAAATAAATAATAAAATTATATTTTATTATTATTAAATTAATATATATATATATATAATTCACTATCGATTGTCTGACTAGCGACCACAGTTGGCCTCAGAACCGGCAGTCATTTGATCCTAAATTGTATCGGGAGATTTATTTTGACACACTGAATTAAATCTAGTAGTTGTTTCATCGAAAAATGTCCCAAAACCCGTGAATAACAACTAAATTTTTTTAGTTTTCTCGCTTTCGATCTCTTTTTCGTGGACTTTGAAACACTTTTCGAAAAAAATGGAGGTCAAATTTGAACTCAGAGGGCCGAGACGAAGCAACCGATAAAATTTGGGAAGGACGTCGAATGGTGGACGGTTGAGATTTAGGATTTATTTTATATTTAATAATATTAAAATTTTAAAAATAATAATAAAATATTTCAGAGTGACAAAAAATTCAATGTATAGAGTTCAATTATTAAATTGAAAAGTTTGAAGGTTGGGTGACTAAAATAGGAGTGAAAATACAGTTAGGTGATGAATTGTGTATTTTACCCTAAGTGATAAATGCTTTTAGCCAAGGGTAAACTACGCTTTTCATAGTTCAACTTTGACAGCATTTTTGTTTTAGTCACTAAAATTTAAAATTTTCAATTTGACCACTAAATTTTCGAATTGTTTTTTTTTCATTCCAGCGTTAAATTAGAAATAGCAAGGTAACATAACGTAAAAAATTATATCATGGGTCTGGCTTACCACATCAGCTATGGTCTCAACCAATGAAAACCACGCACTACACCATTATTTTTATGTCATTTTTTTAACTAGTGAATCTTCACTAATGTTTTTTACATGTTATTTAAAAAACAATTTTTTTAAAGTTATTAAATAATAAAAAATGGCATGAAAAATAATAGTGTAGTGAGTGATTTTTATTTGTTGGGATTATAACTGGTGTGATTAATTAGACCCATGATATAATTTCTAGTGTGAACGACATTTTTATTGATGTGGAAGCCACTTGCTGGTCACGTCTATTTTTTTTCTTTTGCTTTTTTTCTTCCTTATAAAGATGAAACTTTTAAAATTTTACCCTTTTGTCACGTCAAAATTGGAGACTTTTTTTCTTTTGCTTTTTTTTCTTCCTTATAAAGATTAAACTTTTAAAATTTTACCCTTTTTCACGTCAAAATTGGAGTACATCAAAATTGGAGTAGTTGTTCGACATGTTTTAACTAAATAAAACACTAATAAACTTATCTTATTATCCTATATCACTACGTTTAGATTTTTTTCTTCAAAATTTCTTTAAAATTTAAAAATTCAACCCAAAACCCAGAGACATTAGAGGAATTAGAAAATTTATATTGCATGTCAACTATTACTATAGGTACACATTAAAGGATACAATATTTTATATTAAAGTAAACGTATTGTTAAGGATAAAATAAAATAATAGTAATTATTACTATATGTACACATTAAAGGAATATAAATCAATAAAAAAAGAAAAGACACCTCGAATTAGGCAATGGAAATGATGACAATATTAAATAAATAAAAAATAATTACACAAGAAATATAACAGGATAGAATAACAAATTATATAACTAACAGAAATCAAATATATAATTAAACAAATTTCTACTAACATCCAATTCACCTTCTCCGTTATGTGTTATGTTTTAACGAATGCTTGATTGTTACCACTTAAATAGTTATGGGTCAAAACAACATAATTAAAAGTATGATGGTCATATCAAAACAAACACACTATAGTTAGGTGGTCATTTAAGTAGTATACCCTATATTTTTTAAGAACAATTAAATAAACAACAGGGCTAAACTTAGAGTTGATAACTAAAACAAACTCTTGAAAAAGAAAATCCTTGAAATTACAGAACGGACTCGGCAAACAGCAAACAATTCATTGGGCAGCTCAACATAAATGAAAAGCCATCAATGTTAGGAGAGACGACATGACAGTGAAAGAATTGTTGCATAATTCACCGCCAATAAAACCAGACCAGAATTCTTGCATGGTTCCGGCACATCAACCAAATTGATAACTAAAAATATCACTCAAAACTACCCACATTATCAAAAGTATTTGGAACTAATATGGTCCTTGGTATATTTAATAATAGGGGCTGTATCGCGTTGCCATTCTCAACCTTGGAACCTTCCTGCAACGTATATAGAACAAAGTTTAACACCCCTTATTCAGGTTGCTAAAACTGAAAACAAAAGCACAAAAGGGTGCAGATGTATGAATTAAGATGGAGAACAGCTGCTAGCATACCCATATCCATAGGGAGCAAAGAAATATGGAGCCATAAATGGGTCCCTGGGTTGCATAAAAGGGTTGGACCGACGTGGACGATATGGTTTCATCCCAGGTATATTGGTCCGCTTAGCAGTAACCTACAAAGATACAGAGAAAGCACACGATGTTTAAATAGTTTAACAGATGAAAGTTTTAAAGTGCAAAAAATAAAGCAGCCACCATGTTCTTTTTCTTCTCAAAAGAGAGAGGGAATAGATGGGGGAAACACTGAATTTCACCTTCAACTGCCTGCCATGAAGTTCAGATTCATTCAAAAGAAGAGCCTCTTGAACAGCCTCGGCTTCAAGGAACTCCACGTATGCATAACCCTTTGGCTGGCCATACTTATCTGAACGAATAGTAACCCTATTTACAGTCCCACAAGACTGGAAATGCTCTTGAACCTCTTCAGGTGTACATGAATAATCCACCTGCATTCACAGAATGTTATATACGTAGACAGTAACCAATGCAGAACATAATATTTTAAAATAAAAAAAAATAAGGAACAAGTAGCTGTAATTATTAATTTGTTAATAAAAAACAGAGACTAAGCAGCAAATAATGTCACTTGTGCAGCAAGTACCCTCTTACTAATCACCTTGTTAAGAAAAGGCAGACCAACCTGAATAAAGAACAGGTCTTAGTTCACAACAGTAAACAGCCAGTGAACTCATGTGTTTATAAGGAGCACTAAAGCAAATGATTAAAAGTTACTATAAGCTAACATAGAATATACTAACTTGATAAACTTAACGCGAACAGAACATGAAAGGATTACATCCAGTTCACTTAGTCACAGATCAGGGCCACTGTCATATTACAGCACTGCCCACATCAACCTTTCATGAAAAAACCAGGGTAAAGACCATTTGAACAAGCACAAAGAAAAATCCATTACATTCTTCCATAAGAGAAGAAAACAAGAAGTGCACATATGCCAATATTTCATGAGAACGTATTTTATAAGAACTTAGCATATATGTTATAGTAAAGGAAAGTCACTTAACATTTGTTTTCCTCAATGTGTAATCATTCTGCATCAACTTTTTTTTCTTAATTTCTTTCACAATAGAAACAACACACTCGGAACTAAAACCAGAATCAGAGTAGATAATAAGTTGTCATTTCAGTCAACTTTAAACAGATAAAAAACTCATCATTGAATAATTATTGTAACTTTCTAAATGACTTTCAAATTACAACTTATTACTTCGTCATTCCCCATGCTCAAACTGAGACAAACGTGTCAGGAAGATGCAGCATTCCGTAGTTGGTTTCTTCATGCATGTGGAGAACCTCCAGTCCAGTGTCACACAAACAGGAGCCCAAAGCTAGCCAAAGCTGGGCAGCTAGTTGACTCAATTTGACTTACAACTACATTTTAAGTTCAGCTATGAACCTTGGTCTAAATACTGGTAGTAGTGCACTGCATCCTGGACTAATTATTTAGAATAAGAAATTGTAAGCATGTATAGGGAAAAAATGTGCCTTGAGGAAATTGATAGGATAAGTTCAACCTGATACACAACTATTACCATGAATTTGGGGAAGGTTACTTTGTTGTTCATGTTTAGATTTAGAAGTTAGTATGTCAATGGACTCCCATGTAGCTATATTCAACGGAGGTGAATATACAAAGGCGAGCAGAAAATAAGCCACGGAAAGTGGACTCACATTGCCAACAAAGATTGATCGGGAATCTACTTCCTCTCGATTAGCCTGAGACGTAGCTGCTGCAGCAGCAGGATCTATTGCAAAGAAGCAAATCCAACAACAAAAGATGAGCACGCAACTAAAATTAAAGCATAGAAGATAAAAAGAAATTGATCTTATATGATGCACACATACCCACAGGATTCAATATTCCAGCTAGCTGTTCCATAAGAAACCTAAACCCTAAACCCTAAACATATGCAAATTTATCATATAAGCTTTGAAAACCCATAAGGGATTTGCTTTCGATTCGAAAGCTTTGTCGATAATAAGTCAAATGGAAGGATTTATCATAAAGCTTTGCAATCATTTAGGTAGATATCACACATTATTTACCAAAATCCAATACAAGAGATCGCGAGAGAAGAAAACAAAGAGCGCCAATCAAACCCAAAATCTTACAACAAAGAAAAAGAAAACGAGCACATTTGAACAAGAAATAGAAAGAAAAAACGTAGAACCTTGAACGGAACCCATCTCCTTCTCGACCTTGGCTTGCATCTCACGAAGAGCAGCGGCTTCATCCTCCATTTCCTTTAACCTCTTTTTCATGCCATCGATGTCCTGCAAAATTCTCCAAAATTAGGGTCTACTAAAAATAGGAAAAAGCCCTGACAAAAATAAAAAATAGTAAAATTACAGCTTCAGTGGATTCCTCGGGTGCCATGACTACATCGTCTCCTTCCATCTTCTGTTCTCGAATTTAATAAAATGGAAGGATCGGAAACAGCCTTTTACGCTTTTTCTTGTTTTTTTTTTTTTGTTCCAATTTACGCTTTTTCCTGTTGGAGCTATACTTTCTCCCGGTGTCGGATCCTTTCACTCATATTTTCTCTCTTTGGTCTACTCTGCTATAATACTTGTGGGATATTTCATTTCCTTTTTTCACATTTCCAACCCTAATTACCACGTAGATAACTACATTTTTACCTTTCTTTTTTTTAATCTAGGTGAAATACATGGGATTTAATAACAAACATTTCGAATTCTTTTCTAAAAGTAATAATTTGATCATTCAATAATAATTTTATTACATAAAATAACAAGTTAGTTATTCAAATTTTTCTAACAAACATGATACTTTACCATTAATTTGATACATTGTTTGATATATTAACAATTTTTTTATTAAGTTGGTGCTAATTCTATAAATTTAACACTTTATATTTAAAAACATAACATCCTCCTAACACATTCTCTGACCACTCATCGCACTCTATGTTATTATCTCTCAGCTCGATATTGATAGATGTGATAGCTTGACAAAAATAATCACTCCGGACAACTAACAGACGAATGGAACATACTCATTATGACATTAATGTGACCTACTAGTAGACACAATCACTTAACTAATAGAATTTTTAAATACGAAGTGTTAAATTGATAAAATTATTTCAAATTGGACTAAATCAATAGAATGTATAAATTTAGGGGATTAAAATTGTTATTATATTAAGTTGTCCCTTTCAATTTTGATGGTAGAGTGACCAATTTGTCACAAAATTTTAATTGAGTGATTAAATTATTATTTTTATAAGAAAAGTGATTTGTTTTGTCACGGAATTTAGTTGAGTAATTAAATTGTTGTTTTAGAAAAAAAAAGTGTATTTGTTATTAAATATATAATTGAGAGACTAAATTGTTAATTCTAAAAAAAAAGTGACGTGATTGTTACTAAATATATAATTAAGTTGAAATATTTTACCCTTTAATCTAATATAACTGAGTTTTTTATTAATAATAATTATTGTAAAAGGCTTAAGGTGTAATTTTATCCCATAATTTTAAATCAAATAATTAATTTAACACATTTACGAAAAAAACTACTAATTTAACCCTCGAACCTAAAATCACATCAAATTAATTTTTTAACTAATGTTGATTGTTAATGTACTGACATAGTCGTTAATGATGTTAATGTAGCAATCCATATATGAATAATGACATAAAAGATGGACAACATTTGATTTTTTAAGGAGTTTGAGGATAAACTTGATCTTTTAAGAAGTTTGGGACTTAATTAACTTTTTGAGATCCACTAATTGACCTAGTGGCCAATGATGCTCATCTTGTACCATCTTGTATGGGTTCGAATTCTGACATGAGAATGTAATACTCATTCATTTAATAAAAAAAATTAAAAATTTAAATGTTTAACGTATTAAAAATATATAAAAAACATTATTACCTTTTTTGAAAAATAAATACTAAAAATATTGAAAATAAAAATATTATTTTTAAAAAATTATAAAATTAAAATATCATAAGTTAAAGAGTGATAAATTATTAAAAATTTAAAAATATTTATAAAGTGCTAAAATTATTTAAAATACTAAAAATTATATTGAAAAGTATTTGATATTAATAAAAAAATATAATTTTAAATTAAAAAATTAAAATTATTTATTTGTTGTGTTCCAGATTTTACAAGGTAACTGTGAAGTTGACAAACTAATTAAGAAATATGTTTGTTGAGGCCTTGAGGGTATAATATACTATTTTGCTATGAGTTTATGTTAAAAACTTTAATTTAATTCTAAAGAGAGGAAAAAGAGTGCCTAATTTTATTAGATTAAAAAAAACTTCGAGTCAATACAACCAATACCAAACCAAACACGAGCCAACAACCAACTCTAAGCTGAGAGCAGCATACAAAACCAGAAAACCAATACATATTATAGTGGCCTTTATAAGCCTCACCTACTCACAACAACAGATCGTGTTAATCAGGTTCCCATACAAACTCAACTGCCCTTAAAACTTCCTGCTTTGTCAATAGATGTGCATCGCAATTCGACTCTCTGTAGGTGAAAGTTATTTCTACGCCCAAGTTAGAAACAAAGAGCCTGCAATTTTCAACTAGATCAAAGAACACACTCAGGCACGGGCTACCATGGGAAATTCAATTGACTACCATTTAACAGTTCTATTCAATTGACCAACCATCTTTGAACCGAAATCTGAAACCTTGCCAGTTTTTCTTGTGGCAACAGCGTATAATCTAAGAAATGATGTTCTGAGAAACAAAACCTCGATCCATCCATCATCTCAGAAGTTGATACTCTTGCCGTCACCCAACTTGAGTCTAATGTTTTGTGTAAAATTAATTTTACTCTATTTTACTTTACAAGACATCAGGGCAAATACGAAAACATCCTAAAACCAACCTTTTCCCGATCCTTAACTCTTCCTTCGTACCACTCCAGTCATAAAATTCAAAACAAAAACTAACCCTATAAGATCAAGACGCGTCAAATTCAAATCAAATTGTCATACCTAGAAAGGTGAATTGGGATTATTGTATGAGTAGAAGGGTTAAGTGTTTTCCACTCGAGATATTTTTTCAAAATAAAAAATATGTCATTAATTTAAAGAAATTTAGATACCACATCGGCTTTTGACGGTGAAAACGGAAGGACCAGAACGCACTCTGCCACTTAGTACAGGGACTGCTGTGGTAACTTTACCCTTTTTAACCCTTAAATCCACTGTTTTATTAAAAGTTCAAAAGCCGTCCATATAAAGTGAGATCCAAAAACTGAACGGCGACTTGAGAGCATTGCAGCATATAAACTACAAATATGCCCTGAGCAATGAGTACCGAAAAGATCCATCGTTTTAATCAAAACCTCAAAAAAGCATATATCTAAGCTGCAACAGTAGGCTTGGTGGCAGAAGAGAGCCTGGACCTCTTCTTTGCTAAACTCTCACTACGGCGATCTCGCTGCTCTTTCAACCTAGTAGCAAGCAGTTTCTGGTACTCGGCTGCTTCGGACTTGGCTTTAGCAATTCTCTTCTTCTTATCTGCAATTCTAGCACGCTTCCTCTGGAGGGTCAACGGAGTTACAAGCCTCTGGATTTTTGGTGCCTTACTGACCTTCTTGCCTGCAAACCGAAAGAATGGTTATTGGTAAGTCATAGTTTCAATAAAGAAATCAGCTCTCACCAATATTGGCTTCTCTAAATCAAATCCTAAGCCTGAGCCAATCTCCAATACACTACTTCCTGCCAGCTACATGCATGAACAAACCAAAAAAAAACTTTCTGGCTCCGTGGAAACATGCAATGCAATAAAATGCATTACACATACTCAGATTTTAACAAAGTTGGAAGCTAGAGAGCTAGAACTATGGGTGGGGCCAGTTTCACTTGGATTAGTCATAAGAGAAAATATAATGACCACATTAGGAGCCCTCACGCTCATATAATTTCAACCTATTACTCTGCAAATTAAGCACTGTATTCTGGAACTGTAAGCAAATAGCATTTGGCTATCTTTATTAAAGAAGAACAAGAAACTTTACCAGATTTTGTTGTGAATGTCCTCCTGTATGTGTTGACGTACTTCCGAACATCATCTTCCTTGGAAAGATTAAAGAGCTTTCTAATCTTGGATGCCCTCTTTGGACCTCTCATCCTTGGTTTTTCAGTGTCGGTCAGCCCAGGCAAATCATTCTCCCCCTTCTTCACTATAACTAAGTTCAAAACAGACAGATCTTGGCTAACAATGCATCCACGTACGGACTTCCTTCTGCGCTCTCCATTACGTCTTCCATATCCACGAAAGCACGGGGTACCTGTCCAAGCAATAAAAATGAATCAACTTTGCAACTGCAGGGGCATGAAATGATAAGCAAATGAAGGTATCTTTCAAAATTAAGGTTTTCCAACAAGGGAGTTGAGATCTATGGTCAATGCACTTAACCGACCCACTTCTCAACTCAAAATAGTCTCAAATTCTTATGAGAAGAAGACAAGAAGGAGGTTGGTGCCATGTGCTAGTTGATTTTTCTTAGAGGAAACAGAGAACGAACTAGGGATTTAGGGAACTCTTTTCAATCATCTGTGGAGGTTTCCATGCCATAGATTTTTCGTAAATTGATTGTTTTCCGATATGCAACAATTACGCTAGTTGATGAAATGGATGCACCAATTAACTTATTGTGTTGCAACAGATAAAGAAATGTCTGTTCACAAAACTAAGCCATGCATGATCAAATTTCTCCTATACGACATAGTAAATCTGTTGAAAAGCACTCTCTCCTATACGTTTATATTTACCAAGTCAGTCATTCAAATTTCTACTTTAAAATGCTCAGCAGGCGCGCAGCTCACCTCTATGAAGCAAGAGACGAACACGACCAGGAGTTAGAACACCCTGCTTCATTGGAAATCCTTGCTTGTCGCAACCTCCCATGATCTTGAAAACATATCCCTTGAATTCCTGTAAAAAAAGCAGAGAATACAAAAAATTAACTCGAAGTTATCAATCGTTATCTCAAAAGAGATTAAGAAAGCAAATAGCTAGCCACGCACCTCGCCCAAAGCATCTCCAGAGACCTCCTGGGAGATCCTCTTGTCAAAAAATGCCCGACTGTGCATTAGAAAAACATCAATCTTTAATTACACTAGGCCATTCAAGAGAAATTTCATAATCTCAAGTTAACTTTCCAGGAAGCCAAACAGATTAAAAAAATTAAAATTAAAACTCACAGCTTCTGATCGTCATCGATCTCGAGCTTCTTCTGGCAACCAGTAGTCGGATTCGCGATATTGAACTGCACAAAACAACAATTGCATTGAAATTAATACATATGGAGGAAGAGAGATTTTCGCGTCAAATTAGGTTTTCAAACCTTCATTTCAGGATCACTTTAGATGCCAGCTGCTTCTGCCCAGATGCACAAGAGGAGACGAATGACGATGAGTAGAAGAGGCAAAAATTAGGGTTTACAAAAAAGATATATTGTATAAAAAGCGGGTCGATCGGGTTTTAAACGGGCCTTTCTAACTTGGGTCTTGACACGGTACTGGTAGGTGATCCGGGCTTAAGCTTTGAAAACCTTTATTGGGTTTACAATAGGCCCAATTTCTTTACGCTAGAAATTTAGAATAATTTGATTTTTATTTTATAGATGATAATAATTAAAAGGTTTAAGAAATAAATTAAAATTATTATGAAACTAAAATAGTAGAGACATATCAATTAACCCTTATAATATTTAATATAAGTTGTACTTCACAGTAAATTACATGTCCATTTTATAATTTATGTTCGAGATTCATAGCTCTCTCTCTCTGTTGTGTCGTCTCCAAAGTTCAAAGTCGGGTTCACTCTTTAGAGAGAAATGTACTTTGACATTGCACCAACCCTTGTTGGTGAAATCTTTAGAATTTTAAGATTCTAAATTCAAGTACATTTCAATTTACTCGAATAATACTTAACATTAAATTTTAATTTAACGGATCATGTCATGCACTCAGTCTATACACAATTACACTTCATTTTGTTATACTTCATGTGTTTTAACTGAACATCAAATTTAATGAAATGTAAAAATTCAAATTTATTGTATTATAAACCTTAGATTTTAATATTACGAGATTGTGTCTGCAACTTAAATTTTTAAATCATCATTATATTATTGTGTGTGCATAAGTTGTGATAGTATGATGGGAGACATGGTTATTACCCCTAAAATAATTGGTATTTATATCACACCATAATCGATAGTTGTAATGAAGTTTTCTGGGAAACCTTCCTCTTTCTATGATAATTGTAGCTGGATATTTTATTATGCCTGTGACGTCTTATATATGTATATTGAGACTTGCTTGTGTTATCTAGAAAAATATTTGGATCTACCAATAATGATATGCAAATAAAATAGGGCAATTTTTGTAGATCTTTGAAACAAAGCAAACAAACAAATACATTAATGCTAAACAATTTTTTTTTTATAGAAATTGGTAACCTCGTTAAAATCCCCTTCATATCGGTCCATTCTATAAAGAGTAGTCCAACAGCGGAAGAAGGAAAAGAGTGTCACAAAAATTATTATTAATCATCAAGAAATTACATAGCCAATCCACTGACAAACTACCATATAACAAGTGCACAAAATTAGGAACACAGTACAACCTAAAAAAGCCTATACATCTAATTATCTCAAGTTAACCCCCCTTTTAGCCAAGTCCGCCTCCAAATTGATATTTTGAGAGATTTTCCTGAAGAAGCAGTGATTCAACGCGCCAAGTGCAGTAATTTCATGAACCAACTGTCAGTATAACTTCGGGCACTTTTCTGGATTTGAATTCCAGTCTAGTCCCACACTGCTATCACTTTCCACAATCACTCGGTATCCTTCGCATTCCTTGTTACCAGTAATGAGATTAAGTCCATGTTTAATGGCTAATAATTCAGCTAAAATAGGTGAACCAGAACTAATTGTATGTGAAAAGACGAGACAGTTCTACCCCTTGAATCACGCAATAATCCTTCCACCCCACCGGCGCTGCCGTCTCTGAACATGGCCCCGTCCACGTTCAGTTTCATGAAGCCAGCAGGAGGGGGTATCCATCGTTCCAGCCTGACCTTTTTGCATTTCTTCCCATTTCTAAAATCCGCAATCGAAGGATTGGCAGTTAAGTCTTCTATTGAACAAATTGCTTCTGGGAATTTGGCTTTGAACCACAGGGCAATATGATATTTAATTAAAAATTATAATTGCAGCCTATCAAACTTTTTATCTTGGAAAACAATCTTGTTCCTCATCAACCACGTAGACCATATCACACAGTGCGGAATGAACTTTCAAATAGTAGCCATATTATCAACTGCCTACCAGAGCTGGAGCATCGAACGGATATCCCCTGGAATTATCAACCAACAGTTCCACAATGAAGCTAACTGCATCCAAATTTTCCAATTTTTTGCGCAATGGAGAAAAAAATGTGGAACAAATTCTTCAAAGTCCTCGCATAAAGGACATAGGGTCGAACCAGTCACCGTTAAGCCCCTGCATTGAAGAGCCGATCTCATAGCCACCCTTTTGTTAGCAACTAGCCATACAAAAAAGTCAACCCGAGGAGGAGCCAACCCTGACCATATCCACTTCTTTCAATCAAAATTCGAGCTAAAATTCATAATCGCACAGCCATAGCCAGACTTTACTGTATATAAACCATCACTATTTCCTTTCCAAACAACACAATCATGAATATATCCCTCGGAACAGAGAGACGACAGAAGATTCATGAAAGAAGACCATTGGTTAATTTTTCAATCGAACACTTACCTTCGCAGAGAAATTTTTCAAGACCATTTACCATTTGTGACCTTCCCAAATTCACATACTAACCCCACCTTGTTACATGATAAAGTAAATATTATGGGAAACAAGACTTGCAAAGGTGTTTCACTAATCCAAACATCGGACCAGAATCAGACCGACTTACCATCGCCCACCTGCACGCGTAAATGATTGCGGATATTCGTGCTAAAATCATCTGAATTGTAAAAGGAGTTGGAGATTCTTCTCCATATCCACGAGCTCAATCTGTGTAAATCCTGAACCGACATAATTGACTCTCTTCCCCAATCCATTTTGCTGCACAAGACTTTTCTCGATTTCCTGTTCTTGTCATTCGCAAAAATTATTATTCATTTGCAAAGAAGTGCTCTATTTTGATATATCAAATCATGAATACTAAGCCCACCAAGTTCAAGTGGAAGGCATACTGATTTCCAGCTCATCCAACGAATTCTCTTCCTCGAATCCGAAGATCCTCACAAGAAACTAGCTAGAATACCATTAAGCTTTCGAGCAATAGCGCAAGGTAATTTAAAAATAAACATATAATAAGATGGCAACGATGAAAGCACTGATTTAATCAATACTAACCTGCCACTGGAAGATAAATTATTCCCTTTCCAACTTGCTAAGTGCTGATAGAATTTTTGTAACACAGGGTCCCAAATGACGGCCGAATTTCTCTTATGTCCCAAAGGTAGACCCAACTCCCAAGTAATCAGAGGGGAATTTGCCTACCAAACATCCAACTTGACCTGCCCAATCACCAAGTAAATTCTCGTCTATATTAATACCGAACAACTTGCTTTTTACCAGATTAAGCTGTAGACCAGAGGCAATTTCAAAACACGGAGAACCCTATTTACATTATTGATTTCTCTAATTGACGCACCACAAAAAATTATAAGATCATCCGCGAATTGCAGATGTGAAAGATTATATGAATTCTCATCCTTACCTATAGAGAAGCCGTGAAATAAACCCACCTCTGTTGTTCTCTCAATCATCAAATGTAGAGCTTCACCAACCAAATTATATAAAAGCGGGGATAGGAAACAACCTTGGCGAAGACCTATTGACAAATTAAAACTAGGTGTAGGAACACCGTTCACTAAAACCGAGATTGATGCGGTCGAGATACACCTGAAGATCCATCTACACTATCGTTCACCAAATGTTAAACAATTAGTTTTGGGCTAAAAGTATTTTTGGAAATAGATTAATGCTAAACAATTAGTTTTTAAGGAAAAAATTACGTTTAAGAATACATTTCAACCCAAATACAAAAGTAAATTTTTTTGACTTTTAGGTTGTAAAAGTACTTTTGGGAGCCAAACTAAAATTTTAACCTTCATTTGCTATTGTGTTTATTTATAACTTATAAATTTATAATTTTTTACGAATACATAATTATATAAGTAATAAATTATTTTTTAGTTTAAATATTATATTTTTTATTAATGTCAAGTTTTTTAAATAAAATATCTTAAATTTATTATATTTTTTGGAACACGTATAATTGTTAGAAAAATATTCATTAATAAATATTTTTTTTATATTTTTATGATAATTTAAGTTGATATGTTTCATATATTATGACATTAACGAATTTCGTTCAGACATTGTTATTCTAGAGTACTCTATTTTATCGAGCACAATCAAATACTTGAAAGATGTTAGTTTCCCAATCTCTATTCTCAACTGACCAAGCTGAGCGAATATCATGTATTCCCTTTGCCTCACTTTGTTCATGAAGACTTATTGATCTACAGATATGAGCCTTCAGGTCATTATATCATCCGGAGTAGTTACAAGTTCCTACTTGGAAAAATTATTAGCGCTGCAGGTGATCCCAGTTTGCTGCATGTACATGCATCTTCACCTTCCAGTCATTTATGGTCTCTTTCAATTCCCCCCACCCCAGCAGAATATTACATTATGAAGATTATGTACGAACTACCTCTCCACAACTGTTAATTTTCATATTAGGAAGTTGAATGTCTCCCTCGAGTGTAAGCTCTATCATACGGACTCAGAAACGATTGCTCATTCTTAAAAAGGTGCTTCTCTGAATTTTATACAAATTTTTTGTTGGTTCATATAGATTATTCATTATTTTGATACAAGCTTTGATTTGGCTTAAAAATCTTTTGCCACAGGGGTTCTTAACAGAAATTTAGAAAGGCTGATAATGGCTGCAAGTTCTTACCCCAATTCATATGTTATAAATTCAGAAACTGTTAAAGCTCTAGCCCGTGAGAAAATTTTTGCCCTTTCAAGAAAATTTTAATTTCGCAATCTTCATCGAATGAGATGCTATAGTGGTCAATGGTCATTAACAAAACGTCTCTATTTAAAAACGATAACGCGAAAATTAGAGTGACAGTTTAAAGGTATAAAAAAATGCTACTAACATTTGTCTAAATAGTCACTTTGATTCTTATTCTTTTTTTTGAAGTAATTTCATCCTCAACGTTTCATTTTAGGTCAAAATGACCTGTGCGGATGAAAACTGTTAATCAACTAACATTAAATGGCTTGAGATGATATGGCAAACCAACATGGTAGGGTCATGTAGAGAAAGTTGTTGACTTGAAAAATGTCATATCAGTGAAAAATAATTTTATAAAATTATATAAAATATAAAATTATTTTTTTCTATTGGTGTATCATTCAATCAAGTCATCACATTTGTTTATATGACACATTTATGTCAGCGAGCACTGACATGTAAGTTTGTCATGTCATTTTAAGCCATTTATTGTTAGTTAACTAAAATTTTATCGACGAAAAGGTTATTTTGGTCTAAAATAAAATATTAAGGGCTAAATTACTTTAAAATAAGGGCTAAAATAATTATCCAGCCAAACATTATAGACATTTTTTTTTGATATTATGTCTAAAGTTAATACTCGAATTTTGTTTCACTTAATTTAGCGACATTATTTTTTTAAATAGCTTAAATATATAACGGTTTGCAAAAACCAATATATATATATATATATAAATAAGTGTAGAATTGTAATATTAATTTATTTTTCTACTAATAAATAATTATTTAAAATTAATTTATTTTCAAAACAAATTTTTTAAATTCGAATTAAATAATTTTTTAAAATATAATTATTTTAAAAAAATTATTGATTTTAAAGTAAAATTTTACTAGCTTAGAAGGTTGTTTTGTTTTATTTCCGGCCAAGAGAATGTTGTTTTATAGTAGTATTGGGCCAGGGGCCATACATACATCTAACTCGATCCAGAACCCAGACCGACATTTTTCGATTTTCAAGTCGGTTTATATCCATCTCGGTCCTCGCTATATAATTTACCCCTAAAAATCAGCCGGGACTCAAAATCTGTAGCACAGCCACGGATCTCCACAGCCATCGCCTTCAGGTCAGTCTATATTTTTATTATTTTCTTTTCGATCTTAGATATTTCATTCAATTATATCGCTCAATCTTTTGTTTCTTTTTTATTCTAGGTTTTTATTGATTCTTCTCTAAAAAAATTGTAGAAAAACCCTAGTTATGGACATTGATGATGAGATAGCGAAAACCCAAGAGGAGCGGAGGCGAAAGGAGGAGGAACTTGCCTCGCTTACCTCCCTAACTTTTGACCGGGATCTTTATGGCGGAACAGACAGGGATGCTTACGTTACTTCGATCCCTGTCAACGATGACGATGACGCGAATCTTGATTCCATGGATTCTGAGGTTGCTCGGAAGCTCGCCTCTTATACGGCCCCTAAGTCACTCCTCAAGGAGATGCCCCGCGGTGAAGAAGATGATAACTCGTTAGGGTTTAGGAAACCAGCGAAAATTATTGACCGCGAAGATGAGTATAGGAGGAGGAGGTTGAACCAAGTAATTTCTCCGGATAGACACGATGCATTTGCCGCCGGGGAGAAGACCCCTGATCCCTCGGTGAGGACATATGCTGATGTGATGAGAGAGCAGGCATTGGCGAGGGAGAAGGAAGAGACTTTAAGAGCTATAGCAAAGAAGAAGAAAGAGGAAGAGGAGGCGGCTACGGCAGAGAAAGAGAGTGGTGGTGCAGCTGCTGCCGCTGCGGTGCCTAAGAGGAGGAATAGATGGGACCAGTCTCAAGATGATGGTAGTTCTGCGGCAAAGAAGGCTAAAACGTCTGATTGGGATTTGCCTGATGCGACACCTGGTATTGGGCGTTGGGATGCTACCCCTACACCCGGGAGAGTTTCTGATGCTACCCCATCAGTTGGGAGGAGGAATAGATGGGATGAAACACCAACACCTGGGCGGTTGGCTGATTCGGATGCAACCCCAGCAGGTGGGGCTACCCCTGGTGCAACCCCAGCTGGGGTTACATGGGATGCCACTCCGAAGGGGTTGGTTACTCCTACTCCAAAACGACAGAGATCTAGGTGGGATGAGACTCCTGCAACCATGGGGAGTGCGACTCCAATGGCTGGGGCTACACCAAATGTTCCTCTTACACCTGGGGTTACTCCTTTTGGTGGTACGGAATTGCAAACACCAACTCCAAGTAATATTCGTGGGCCTATGACTCCAGAGCAGTATAATTTGTTGAGGTGGGAGAAGGATATTGAGGAGAGGAATCGACCATTAACTGATGAGGAGCTTGATGCTATGTTCCCACAAGAAGGGTATAAGATTTTGGAACCGCCAGCATCTTATGTGCCAATTAGGACACCTGCTCGAAAGCTTCTTGCCACTCCAACTCCTATGGGAACTCCACTTTATGCTATTCCAGAGGAGAATCGCGGGCAGCAGTTTGATGTCCCTAAGGAAGCACCTGGTGGGTTGCCATTTATGAAGCCTGAGGATTATCAGTATTTTGGGTCATTGTTGAATGAGGAAAA
The DNA here is from genome assembly GCA_958450335.1 of Hibiscus tridactylites. Taxonomy (NCBI): domain Eukaryota; kingdom Viridiplantae; phylum Streptophyta; class Magnoliopsida; order Malvales; family Malvaceae; genus Hibiscus; species Hibiscus tridactylites. The sequence goes on from OY288273.1 coordinate 8,904,257, forward strand.
TGAAGATGAGCTGTCTCCAGAAGAGCAGAAGGAACGGAAGATCATGAAACTTTTGTTAAAGGTAAAGAATGGAACACCACCACAGAGGAAAACTGCTCTGAGGCAGCTCACTGACAAGGCAAGGGAATTTGGTGCAAATGCATTATTTAATAGGATTCTGCCTTTGCTTATGCAACCTACATTGGAAGATCAAGAGAGGCATCTCTTGGTTAAGGTTATTGACAGGGTACTGTATAAATTGGACGAATTGGTTAGGCCTTATGTGCACAAGATTCTTGTTGTGATTGAACCCTTGTTGATTGATGAAGATTATTATGCACGTGTGGAGGGTAGAGAAATCATTTCTAATCTCAGTAAGGCAGCTGGTTTGGCTACTATGATTGCTGCAATGCGTCCTGATATTGACAACATTGATGAATATGTTAGGAATACAACTGCTAGAGCTTTTAGTGTTGTTGCTTCTGCACTTGGGATTCCTGCACTCCTACCATTTTTGAAAGCTGTGTGTCAGAGTAAGAAGTCATGGCAAGCTAGGCATACTGGAATCAAGATTGTTCAGCAGATTGCTATTTTGATTGGCTGTGCTGTTCTTCCTCACTTAAAGTCCCTAGTAGAAATCATAGAACATGGTTTGAACGATGAGAATCAGAAGGTGAGGACAATTACTGCTTTGTCTCTGGCTGCTCTCGCTGAGGCTGCTGCCCCCTATGGCATTGAAAGCTTTGACTCGGTTTTAAAACCATTGTGGAAGGGTATCAGGTCTCACCGAGGTAAAGTATTGGCTGCATTTTTGAAGGCTATTGGTTTTATCATTCCTTTGATGGATGCAATTTATGCTAGTTACTATACAAAAGAAGTTATGTTCATTCTTATCCGCGAGTTCCAGTCTCCTGATGAAGAAATGAAGAAGATTGTGCTTAAGGTGGTGAAGCAATGTGTGAGCACAGAGGGTGTTGACGCTGAGTACATTAGGAATGATATTCTACCCGAGTTCTTCAGGAATTTCTGGGTGAGAAGGATGGCTTTGGATAGGAGAAATTATAGGCAGCTTGTTGAGACAACTGTTGAGATGGCAAATAAAGTAGGTGTTGCTGATATAGTAGGGAGAATAGTGGAGGATCTGAAGGATGAGAGTGAACCCTACAGACGTATGGTAATGGAAACAATTGAGAAGGTAGTTGCAAACTTGGGTGCTTCTGATATTGATGCCAGGTTGGAGGAACTTTTGATTGATGGTATTCTTTATGCTTTCCAAGAGCAGACTAGTGATGATGCCAATGTGATGCTTAATGGTTTTGGTGCTGTTGTGAATTCACTTGGGCAGAGAGTTAAACCTTATCTTCCCCAGATCTGTGGTACCATAAAATGGCGCCTGAATAACAAGAGTGCCAAGGTCAGGCAGCAGGCAGCTGATCTTATTTCTAGAATTGCAGTGGTTATGAAACAGTGCCAAGAGGAACAATTGATGGGCCATCTTGGGGTTGTTCTATATGAGTATCTGGGTGAGGAGTACCCTGAAGTTTTGGGATCTATTTTAGGTGCCCTCAAGGCAATTGTCAATGTTATTGGTATGACAAAAATGACGCCTCCAATCAAGGATTTGCTTCCAAGGTTGACACCTATTCTGAAAAATAGGCATGAGAAAGTCCAGGAGAACTGCATTGATCTAGTTGGCCGAATTGCTGATCGAGGTGCAGAGTTTGTACCAGCTAGGGAGTGGATGAGGATTTGTTTTGAGCTTCTTGAGATGCTTAAAGCTCACAAGAAGGGAATTCGAAGAGCTACTGTCAATACGTTTGGATATATTGCTAAAGCCATTGGCCCACAAGATGTCTTGGCTACTCTATTAAACAATCTCAAAGTACAAGAACGGCAGAACCGTGTTTGTACTACAGTGGCAATTGCAATTGTTGCTGAGACATGTTCTCCTTTCACAGTTTTGCCAGCATTGATGAATGAGTACCGTGTGCCAGAACTTAATGTGCAGAACGGTGTCTTGAAATCTCTTTCCTTTCTGTTTGAGTATATTGGTGAAATGGGTAAAGATTACATTTATGCTGTGACTCCATTACTTGAGGATGCCCTCATGGATAGAGATTTGGTTCACAGGCAAACAGCAGCCTCAGCTGTGAAGCACATGGCTTTGGGTGTTGCCGGGTTAGGTTGCGAGGATGCTTTAGTCCACTTGCTGAACTATGTGTGGCCCAACATATTCGAGACTTCCCCTCATGTCATCAATGCTGTCATGGAGGCCATTGAAGGGATGAGGGTAGCCTTAGGTGCTGCAATGGTGCTCAACTATTGTCTCCAGGGTCTCTTCCATCCTGCTCGGAAGGTTAGGGAAGTGTATTGGAAGATCTATAATTCACTCTACATCGGAGCTCAAGATGCTCTCGTTGCAGCATATCCTATTCTAGAGGACGAGCAGAGTAGCGAGCAGAACAATATATACAGTAGGCCTGAGTTAATGATGTTCATATAAACAGGTGCGATGGTAGGCAGGTATCACTTGAGAACTGATGTTAAGACTGAATGAACAGTCATTCATCTTTGCTACTTTAGTAGGTAGTTGAAATTAGAACTCTTACTCTTATAATGGGATTGTGACATTGTTTATTATTTTACCGTGTGATGTTTTTGTATGCTTATGAAGTGATAATTTTGCAGAATTTTGGTTATTACGAACCAAGGCAAGGCATTCCAATAAAATTTCTTGTTGTTTACAAGAGGTTCTTAGTGGCATTCAACATAAATGTCATCGAGGAGGAATCAGTAAGGTAGAAAAGTTGTAAATTTTTTAATCAAGTGTGGAAGATTCTACAACTTGAACATGGAGAAAAGAGACATGCTTTTTAACCCAAACTTAAATGGGAAACCTTGAGATGATGTGGATTTGCACACAATCTGAGGGAAGGCTTTTCTTTTCTTCTTTCTTTTGAAGAAAATGCCCTGTTGAATAAAGCTGGAACATGAGGGTTATAGATGATTTTGCAACAAACTTGGAGTAATGAGGTTAGAAAAGTAAATGTTGAAATTAATAGACTAAAAGTTAGTATAACACTATTCAAGAACCATAGCATCAACGAATACTAATGTGTACCAATAAGGGTTTTGGGTTGAGTGTAATGGAAATGTACATTACTCTTAGGGGTGAGCGTTCGATTTAGTCGAGTTAAAATTTTTTAAGTTATTTGAGTTGACGAGTTTAATTTTATCATTCGAACTTCTATTCGAAAATTTTTCGAATCGATTCGAGTTGAAGAAATTCGAGTCGAGTTTTTAAGTTCCTATAAAAAATTTAATTATAATTATATGTCATGTTATAGTACGGTTTGATTTCAATTTAAATGACTTTCTCTAATCATATAAGATATGCATATATATATATATATTTATTCATATTTTTTTATATATGACAATATTTTTTATATTTTTATATATTGGTATGTATATATTAATAAAAAATTGAGTGATTCGTCTTAAACTTAAAAATAAATCTACTAATTATTAAAAAACTTGAGTTATTCGAATTTTTATTTTACAAATATTAAATATGTATAAATATTAAAAATGGTGACAAAAATATCGTTGCCTCAAGTTCTTGGTTATATTGGGCTTTTCCCGCCATTAGCTTTCCTCTCATCTCAAGCCCAACGTGGACTTCTCTCCCTCTAATGTATTTACAGCCGTTTCCCACTATTAGCTTTCCAGTCCCTGCAGTCAAAGAGCCATGGATTTGCGGAAGGAAGAGGAGGTGCCTATGCGGCTGCATTCGGCAGTGGAATATCTGTTGCATTGCCATTCCCATCAGCTCCGCTCAATCACTCTCTCTCCTGACCCTAAACTTCACTACCCTCTTTTCCTAGAGTACTTTCTCTCTCCCCCTCTTCCTCTATCTATCTACTTCCTTTCCCCTCTA